>VXBT01001141.1:346804-356859 GCA_013400235.1 Oriolus oriolus | reverse complement strand
CCGCCCGGCGCCTTCCCGTTGGGCCGTGGCGGGGCCCGCTGGCGCACTGCGGCAGCGGCGGCGGGCGGTGCTGAGTCACCGGGCGGGGCCTGACGCGCCTGTCCCCGCAGCAGCGCCGCGCACACACAGCCATGAGCGGCTGCCGCGTCTTCATCGGGAGGCTGAACCCGGCCGCCAGGGAGAAGGATGTGGAGAGGTTCTTCAAAGGGTACGGCCGCATCCGCGACATCGACCTGAAGAGGGGCTTTGGATTCGTGGTGAGTGCGCCCCCTGTCCACCCCCCAGTGCTCACTCGCGTTTGAGGTTTATGAAGCTACTTCTGAAGAAAATCCATTAACGCCCCCATCAAGGTACACCGAGTGACAAATAAGCATCTGCTCGTTCATTGGAATGTAATTGTTTGTTTTTGTTTCGTTGGTTTTTCAGGAATTTGAGGATCCAAGGGATGCAGACGATGCTGTCTATGAATTGGATGGAAAAGAGCTTTGCAGTGAGAGGTGAGGTATCCTATTTCATGGCTGTACAAGCTTGAGCATCTAAAATAAAAATAAATTTAAACTTTAATTATATTGTCAGTACTGTTCAGACTATTTTGCGTTTGTTTGGTTTTTTCTTTTTCTTGAGGACTAAAACTGTACATAATAGAAGAAAAACGTAAAAACGTGTGTTTTGTTATGTTTTTCTCGTCCCAGAGTGACAATTGAGCATGCCAGAGCACGCTCGAGGGGCAGAGGCAGAGGGAGGTACTCTGACCGGTTCAGTAGCCGCCGCCCGCGCAGTGACAGGAGGTATGTGCAGCTTCGAACCAGAGCAGTTTAAAAAAAGAATGCTTTGGGCTCATCCCAAAGAACATGAGCTGGAACGAGCTATTAAAAGGTGTTATTTGCCTTTTAAGTTGGTCATTTGATGTGGCAGTAGGATAGTGAGGATTACAGAACTTCTTAGATACGCCTGTCATCCTTACGCTCCCTCCCTCAAGTATGTAATGCCTGCCCTAGATTGTTTGGGGCGTTTGTAGCTCCGGTTGTAGTAGTAATGATGATACGCTGATAACAGCTCTTGGTACAGTCTTTGTTAATATTTAACGTGGTTGTACTTCATTTACTAATAGAAGTCTGAATTGTTTATTTCAAAACAGAAATGCCCCACCTCTAAGAACAGAAAATCGCCTCATAGTGGAAAATTTGTCTTCCCGAGTCAGCTGGCAGGTTTGTTGAAACACGATTAACTATTTTGACTTCATTTAATGGGTATGTAATGTAATGTAATTATTTTGTAAAATAATTAATTAAATTAAAACCTAATTTATTAAAATATTTATGTAATTAATATGATTTTTAGTAACGTAATTTAAATATTTTGAATGAAAGCTAGTTAATGTTAATTCATATTAATAATAAATTTATATGTTTGAGGATATATATTTATTTTTTTTCTTGTTTTTAAAATCCATTTTAACCACATATTAAACCCTTTATTTGCCAGCCTATCTGTGTCGTTGGCCTTATGACGAGGAGTGCCTGTGGGTTATCCTAATCGTTCTGTCTTGGTCACTCTTGGTCGGGCCTGGTTGACTTTCCAGTCAGCTCCTACAATGTCACTTGGCCACCTCTAGATCTGTGTTTGCCGGTCTAGACGTAATCGATGCACTCCTTAAAGTGCCACATTGCAGCGGTCCCAGAGCGTTAACGAGATCTGATTCCTAAGTTGAGAGCTGTTCTTCCTGTAACGCTTCCGAATAACGAGGTCCTGGTCGAAAAGAGTTGAAAGATTGGAAATTAGGTGGTCGTTGGAATCCTGATCGCAGTAAAGTGGTCCTTGGTGACATCAAGCATAGAGAATGTCTGGATCCATCCATAGTCTCCTGATAGGGAGGGCAGTGCGATTAATGGCTTCCATCGACTGGGTAGTGTTCCGCAAGTGGGTGGCGAAGAGCCAGTCGGGCATATGTCATGACGGTATCTCCGGTCGCTTAATGCAGTTTGCTGCTTGGCTAGCCTAGGGAAATGTTAATAAAGGTAAAGTAAACTATATTTTTAATGACATATGGGGCACAAAATAATTGGCGTTATGTAAATGTAATTCTCTATTCGTATAACACTTGTAATGTAAATGGAGACTGAAATAGTCCAAAAATATATGGGTAGTATTTCAAAGTCAATCCAGTATATATAAAAATGTGCTTTTTTTATTTCTTTTTCTCTCTCTCTTTCTTTCTCTTTGTTTCTTAATCTATAAAATCATTGTAGACTAATATTTACTGTAACGTTAAGACACTTCATTAGCATTTTGCTTAAAGCAATATGCTTTTCTCATTTATTTCGTGCCCTGATGCAGATTGTGATACAGATAATGCAATTTTCATAGAATACAAGTATGGCAGTTGCCATGTTTGTGATTAATCTAACAACTTCTCTTCCAGTAGTCATAAGTTTCTTTTGTTTGCTTTAAACTATTTTTGTATAGATAAGTGTTAATTTCACTTCTTTGCATAACATAAGTCGTCTTGTGTTAGGATCTCAAAGACTTCATGAGACAAGCTGGGGAAGTAACCTTTGCAGATGCACACAGACCTAAGTTAAATGAAGGGTAAGCCTATCGAGTCATCTCTTGTAAGCAGTAGAGTAATCTGTATATGTAATATTTGGGGAGGGAAGCTGGCTACTTTGAGTGTCAGCAGCTGTTCATGGCTTAATTTAGCTACCCTTTGAAAATGCACGTGAGAAATGTTTGGGAAGGGGAATTTTTCATGCTTCAGTGATGACAAGGGATAATTACCCTGAGCAGTGTAGGTTCTGTTTGTTTGGGTTTTTTCCCAGTGTAAATTTCGCTTGTATTGGTAACTACAACTTGTAATAATTTTGTTTGGGAATTTTTTTTTTTTTTTTCCCCATAGGGTGGTTGAATTTGCCTCTTACAGTGATTTAAAGAATGCTATCGAAAAGCTGTCTGGTAAAGAAATTAATGGAAGGAAAATCAAACTAATTGAAGGCAGCAAAAGGCACAGGTATGGATTGCTACTCTCTTTCATAATCCTTAAGCATTCACTGAGAAACTTCGAAGTCGGGGACCAGGCAACCGAGCTGGAGAGCGGCAGATTGCCTGGTCACGCCCAAGGCCCGTGAGGGTGCGTAGCTGACACGGGTGCTGTCTGTGCCCTCCTCAGTAGGTCCAGGAGCAGGTCGCGGTCGCGCAGCAGGAGCTCATCTGGGTCTCGCAGCCGCTCGCGTTCCCGCAGCCGCAAGTCCTACAGCAGGTCACGGAGCAGGAGCCATAGCAAGTCTCGATCAGTTAGTAGATCTCCACTGCCAAACAAGAGCCAGAAACGTGGTTCTTCCAGCAGATCGAAATCTCCGTCATCTGTGGATCGGCACAGGTCTAGATCGAGGTCCAGATCTGTTGACAGTGGCAACTGAACTATAAATAACTTGCCCTGGGGGCCCTTTTTAAAACCATACTTGCTAAAAACTTGTGGTAAGTATGTGACTTTCTGTGGGGAAGGGTTTGGATGGGGAGGGGGGAGGGAAGGGGGAACTTTGTAGATGTGGACCATGGTGGGAAGGGTTATTGACTAATTGTATTAAATGTTTTTTGATAACCCTTTTCTTGCTCACATTTTTTGTGAATGTCTGAAGTGTATAGTTTGTGTATATTGGCAGAGCTCTTTATAACTAAAGCAGACAAAATTTTTGTACTCTAAAGTCATCTGGACACTTAATTCTCAGTATATTCCACTGTGAATAGCAACTCAAAAACATTAGTTTAATATCTCAGACTAACAGCTTTAGGCATCTAAGAGCTCTATATGTGCTGTACATAAAGCTTTATTTCAGAGGGTATTTTTTTGTGCTTTTGAGACATTGTTTCAGCTATAGGTCAGCAGATTAAGTGCTGGTCGGTACTGGTAATAAAACTTTATTTTAAAATATTTTCATTTAATATGACTTGCACTACACTAAGAAATGCCCATTTCACTACCCTGTGGTAATAATATTCTATAAAGCACTCTTATTTCTTGATACCTAAGAAAGAAATAGCTCAAATAAAGAACAAAGAAACATTGCTGCTTCTAGTGTGGTTCTTAGTGTTAATAAAATGGTTGTGACTGTGTTTACAGTGTTTCTTGAAGATGGAGCTGTGGCACAGTGGTAACTCGGGCAGGGAGGAGAAGTTAGCGTCCTTTTAAATACATCATGTGATGTCCTTGCATGTCTCTGTGTTCCGAAATACTAAGATCGATAATCAGGCTGTCATAGTTCATAGCAAAAATTGGAGTGTATGAGTCATTTAGCTTTTAATCACTTGGGATAATAAGTGTGGAATGTTAAAAGACACGTAGTCAGCATACTTCATCAGTGTGTTTGTGCACATGCGTATGAGAACATTGAGGTCTAGATAAACCATTTTTGTAGGCCTTAGTCCTTGTTCTGGGGGAAGGGGAATTTTTAAGTTGGGTGGGAGCACTGCAGCAGGGGTACTCAGAGGTTCTGTGTTTCAGTGTTTGTGCCTTCAGTGGCAGCAGTCCTCTGCAATCCCTGTATTTCTCAAGCCCTCACCCACAAGAGAACTTCAGAATTTAATTCTAAAAATAATGTGGTTTTTCTAAAGTGCTTTATGGAGCTATTCTAGTAATCTGTTGAAGCCTTTTAAAAGATCATAGCCTAGGCTAGAATTTGGGTAGATCGTAGGAGACGCAAGGTGATTGCTCGCAGAGCGAGGTCTGGCCTTGTGGGAGGTCAGGCATTTCGCCTCTGCAGCCCTGCTGCCTTCTCTCCGTGCTGCTGCAGAGTTCTTGGGTGCCAAGCTAAGGAGCGAGGAGGAGCTCTTGTGCTGTGTGGGTGCGTCTGTTGAGGTGGCAGTGTACCGGCCAAGAGAAGGCATCGGGAACGAGGTAGGATCCACAGTTAACTGGATCGTTACCATTCAGCTTTGGGCAATGGGAGGCCTCATTCTCAGAGCTTTAGTGGTGCAGATGCTGCATCACCCCAGCAGGTGTGGAGCAACGAGGCTTTAACTTCCAGGGGTAAAGGCGGTGTTCACACTCACCAGGGTGGAAGGTCAGCTGTGTTGAGATCTCAAGTCAGTTGATCCTACTTGGATGATAGGCATCTGTGTCCAAGTGCGACTTGGCTTCAACTGGAACCCAGGTAGCTGAAGGCACTTGATGTGATGGAAGGGGTCATAGACTTCTCTCAGGCTAAATGTGAAGTATTATCTGCTCTATAAATAGTTACTCTGAATTCTGTTTCTAGACTGCACCACTTACTTGCCTTGCAAGCAGCAGGAGTAGGTGTCTCCATTTTCCCAGGGGAGCTGGCTGTTGTACTGATGAGCTTCCTGTTAAAAACGAACTCCCAGGCCTTGCAGTATGGAGGCTTATGTTGGTTTCTGGCCAGAAATTACTCTGTTTATTAAGTGTAGGTTCTTGATATGAACCTGTTTATTCTTAGTTAATATGAACTACAGTAGCTTGGACATTGGAGATGTCGATGCCAATCTTTCCTGGTACTGTGTGTGTAGTGTGGCCATACCTAGATGGTGTCTAGAACAGGTGTGGTGTTGAGTTCACTGACTGCTGCAAAAGAAGGCACATTCAAGGTTCATCTGGTTTTGGAGGTAGAGCTTGCTGAGCCCGAACTCAACATACAAAAGCAGTTTGTGTAGCCATGATCATGGTTTGTGTGGCCTCTGCTGTGTGGGATCAGTGGTACCACATGGTACCCACTGGAAGATGGGAGCAAGCAACAGCCCATGGGCTGCTTGGCTGTGCATTGGGTCTCGCTGGCTTCTGCACAGAGAAACTTTCACAGCTTGTTCTGGGTCTGTTAGAGAAATTCCATTAATCTGCAGTGATACCATCAGGATTTGCTTCCATCATGTGCCAGCAGGACAGTTACAGGTAAGTGAAATTAAGAAAGGGAACTGATGTCGGCAGTGATTTTCTTACAGGCAAAACTGGGACAGTCACGTGGCAGCGTGTTTTTCAGCTGTCCCAAAGGGTTGTCACAGTGACTTTGAAGTCACCGGAAGTCTCCTTCCTGGGCTGACAGAGCGAGGCTTAGTCTGGAGCAGGGTCTTTGTGGAATAACGGTGTGTGTGCAGATGGCTCCATGGCTGGTGTGTAATGAGCATATACAACAGCTGGAGACCTGTGAGCTGGCTGCAGCAGGTGGAGCTTGGAGGTTTGGGAGAGTAGCTGCTGCAGAATGCATATACTGTTTTCATGGTTTTCCTCTGTTTCTGCAATGTCTTGACACTGGTTTTGTTTCATGAGCACTAATAGTGTCCACACCTGCACAGATCACTTCTGCTGCATCTGAAGAAAGAGAAAATTGTGAGAATAGGCAGTTCTGAAACCAGGCTCGGGAAAGGTTGTGACAGCTACAGCTGGGATTACTGGGTGATAAAGGAACAGAGCTGCAAGGATAGCTATAGCATATACATATGCTCTATGTACTGCTGCGTGGAGCTGAAAAAGTGTTCCTGCACCTGTCATCAAGAGCAGCGTGCCAATGCTTCAGAGAAAGGTACAAAGTCCCATTGTAAACAGGGACAAATTAACTTACTGAGCACTATGGGTGCTTAAAAAATGTTTTGGACTTAGTATTGCAGTCTTTGTCCAGCTTCCTGGGGCCTCCTAACACTGATTGAATTAGTTTCTGAACCAGTCATACGACTAGATTGGCCTGGACAATGAACAGGTATGTAGCTTTTCTTACCTGAGGTTCGTGTCCCCTCTTAGTGCCCAGCTAAAGATGTTGGAGAGGTTTCCCCCTGGGCAGCAGCCGCAGATGAGGATGGCCAGGGATTCTGAGGTGCCCAGCTGGAAGAGCGTGCCCAATATGAATGCTGTCAAGGGGATGATGCTGTACTGAGCTATTATGGCTATTGCCACACCTTTAGGTCTCCTGAGGTGAGCTGTGATCTTGGCTATCTCCATGGTACATCCCAGAGACACCATGTTGATGAGGAGGACCATGATAAGGATTACACTCAGGGCTGTGTCTGTAGCCTGCTGTCCAAATGCAAAGGGTGGTGCCCCACTGGTCAGGGAGGTGCTGCTCTGCGTGCAACATGGCCTCCAGAGCTCTGGGCTATCAGAAGCTCCCTTGGTCTTGTTCATCTTGCTGAGGGGTTAGGAGGTCCCTACTTCTGTAAGTGGCTGGGAAGGTGAGGGAAGGATTGATTCAAAAGTCCAATAACATAATATAACATTAAATTAAATAACATTAAATTAATGCAAGCAAAACATGAGCTCTCTTTCAGGACACCACTCTTACCCTTCAGCAGCTGTTGAAACAGAAATAAGCATTTAGAGTAATCAGCTGTGAACCCCTTTCACTTTGGAAATGTGCTGTGCAGTTTGTCTGGCTTCTGCTCTGGTCCTCCACCTCCCCCAGCATCCACCCTCACAATGAGAGCTGGTGAGAGCTAGAAGGAGACAGTGCAAGGTGGGTAGAGAAGATGGGCACATCATACAAAGGAAAATGAACCAGAGCTCCTCTCATCCACAAGAGACTGCTGAGGCCAGTGCTTGAAGACACGATGCATCCAGGGTACTTTGTTTTTAATGAGATTATAAAGTACTTATTCTTCTGGACATAAATAAATCTTTTGGTAGCAAGGTCTAGGAAGAAATTACTCTGTGGATGAGTAATTTCTCTAGTAAACTCTTAGGGGCCTTCATGTCTCTTTTCCTGATGTGTTAAGTCTGACACTGTCTAGAAATTTTTTGGTTGCATATAGGAATTAATTCTCCACCCCTTACCAACACTGAAAATATTATTCCCTCCTTGGAGCTGGCGGAAGGCTCTGCGTGGTAGGAACCTCAGCTGACCTCTGCAGTGCAAGGCTGGGCTCGATGGGCATGCAGGTCATTCAGGGCCTGGGGTGTTCTGCACTGTGATCCAGCCGGGGCTGCAGGCATCACACAAACTCTCCAAGCAGACCAAACACGCAGCTGTCCCCCCCCCCCAGACTGGTCCCTGCCGTGTGCTTTCAGCACAAGGCGGCACGGCGTGACGCACTCGGTGCTCTGGTGTGCAGGGAAGCGGGGCCTGGGCAGCTGCTGCTGGGGCGGGAGGAGGGACTGGAAAGGTGGTTGATCCTCCAGCTTCTGCAAGGGTGACTGCTGCTCATCCTGTCACTGCTCCCTGTCCCTGGCTGTAACAGGGGATGTGCTTCCCTACACCTGCCATGCTGGGGAATGGCACACTGCCTGCCTGCCCTCAGGTGCCATGCTTCCCGATCCCTCGGCAGGTTTTGCCTTCATTTAAGGCATTTATTGCCTTCAGATTGACCTGAACCAGCCCCTAGGTCAAGGGAGGGACTCTGGAAACAGACAGAGCTGAGCACATTAAACTAGAGCGAAATGGCTGCTGTTACCTTAGCGCCAGCGGATGCACCTGTGGGAAGCTTTGGCAGATCACCCACTGCTCCATCCTTTCCTGGCTGAGCTTGGTGAGCAGTAGTGCTCTTCAGTCCTTCTGCTCCAAGAAAATCCCCCTGGTAAACTCCTGTCCTCTGCTCGCAGGATATAGTGCCGGGGTCTAAAAGAAGCCTCACAGGTAGGGAAGTTGTTGTATGATAGTTGTACTAGCAGGATTGGGGAAGGGAGTTTAACCTTTGCTGCACTATGGCTGAGCTCTAATTCCTTTGCTGAAGGGCATTATGCTGCTGCAGTAGCATGTCCATTGCTTCTATTCATCTGGGAGCTCAGCCGGCTCAGCCTCTGCAGCCCTATTGCTCTGGAAACACTGTTGGAGGCAGGCAGGAATGTCAGAGCTGTTCTCCGTGTTCCTCCCCACTTGCTCTTGCTTTGGTTGGGAACTTTGCTTCCCAGGCTGGCAGCCAGGCCGGAAAAGCACCAACAACAGCTCAGGAGGCCAGCACAAGCATCCCCCATTGGGGGGAAAGGAGCAGTGCCTGTGGCTGCCAGTGGCTCTGCACATCCATGCCCATGGCTTCTCCTACACCTTTGTGAGCACCACATCGCCATTCTTGGGGACAAGGGTCCCTTCAGCAAGTCACAGGTGTGCCTTGAGCCCCCTGTGTCACTGTGGTGGTGGAGCACTGCCTGGGCTCATTGCTGGGCCCTGGCTGAGCAGGTGGGCCGAGATGGCCTGCAGCACTGCGTGCATTTCAATTTCCCATGCGCATCTGCAAGCCTACCAGGCACAAGCAAGGGCTGCCCAAGTTGGGCAGATCCACAAGAATTAAGAGAAAGTACAGGAGCAAAGCCCACAGCAATTCCTTATCTCTTTCTATCCCTTTCTTCAGGACTTTTTCCGCTGTGAACCCCCAGCCTTCCTAAAGAAATGCTTGTTTTTCACTCTGTTTGCCTTGTAGCTGTGTGCTGAATTTTGTAAGAAATGCAAAAAAAGTCAACACAACCAATTAAGTGGTTATAAACTGTCACAGCCTCGGCAGCACCCCCTCTTGCCCTAAACTCAGTGTAGCTCAGGTTTTTAAAATGCCAGTGTTCTAACACTCTCATCCTTTGTCTTTGCAAGGCTGTAGAAGAATGTTTCAGTGACTCTAATAATTTAAAAAATGCTTGCTAGTTGTTCATTGTTCAAGCATTCCTGCTGGTTCCCTGTAGTTAATGGAGGAAACACCACAGGAGCCAAGGAAGAGACTGGTTGAGGAAAGCAGTATAAATTAGGGTCATTATTTCGCCCTGGTTGATGCTTGGACATCCAGCTGCCCATTTGACATGGGCACCAGAGCTGGGAGTCTGCCTTCAAGAGCCAAAAAGCTGCATCTCAGCTGTCAAGCTGCTGCTCCCTGCGGTGGGACCTGGCAGGGGGGATGGCTGAAGGGATGGCTGGAGAAGGAGCCTGCTCCCATTCCGGAGGGCAGCGGGCCCGGGTGTGGCCATCTGCCTTGGTTCAGAGGATGCTTTGGCCTTGCAGAAGCCATCTCTTTAATCCCTGGGCAAAGCGTGCCTTTTCCTTCCTTCCTTCGGCCACTTCCTGGAAGGGCTCAGTTCCTGAAAGGCAAACTCCCGGCGGCTGCTGCTGCTGCAGCGCTGTCCGCCTTCCCCGTGCGAGCGG
>VXBT01001141.1:313078-346739 GCA_013400235.1 Oriolus oriolus | reverse complement strand
GCTCCCGCATTCAGAGGCACGGTCTAACGCAGCAGGCATCAAGGGATGCTTAACAAGCCGGAGGAGTTGAAGGAAGTGTTTAAGAAAAGAATAAGAAAACGTATACAACTTTGCAGACTTCCGGCTGGAGCTCAAAATGAGCTGCGTTGTGAATTTTCTTTTTTTTTTCCTTCTTCTTTCGAAGGAGTTAGTGCTTCATGCTTTCATAATGCAGCTTCATAAATTCAGCTGATAAATACAAAATGGCTTATGTGCCCCTTTCAGTGGTGGGAAGCTGAAGTCCAATTTCTTAGTTTGCAGCTGGGATCATCATCTCTTCTGTGTTTTTACAGAATTTAACATAACCTGAGCTCAGTCCAGTGATTGTCCAAAGGCCCTGTTTCAGCAGATGTGCCCGACAGGAGCAGTGGTGCTCGATTATGTCAGATTTCACACTGTTAGCCCACAATTAAAGACATGACTTTGACCTCTGATGCCCACATTTTGCTCAGGTAAGGTTTGTTAAAACAGTGAGAACTGTACAGTTATGTGCTTGGCTAATCAATTTGCTCATTTCTGTGTGATTTTGAGGCAATTTGCCCACCACAGCCCTGCCCACATGCAGGCACTATACTGGAGAGGGGATGGAGCAAGGAGAGCTTCTGCAGAGACTACCGTGATTTGTTATGATTTGTTCCAGCTGTGGCTGAGGGCTTCGTCCCAGCTGGAGACCCGGGGTGGACTTGGCAATGTCAGCCAGAGCATGCTCCAGTTGGTCAGCAGTGAAAAAGAAGCTTGCTCTGATGCCTCTTCTCTGCTAAGGAAGTTATTTTAAATTTGAGTTTGCTGGGCAGGTAGGCATTGTTTATACCTCGAGCAGTGTAGGGAACTCTATAGAGAGAAATGCTGCTCCTGAGAGCGTGAGGTGCTTCAGCCATTTAGACCAACATTTCTGTGAAATCAGTACACTGAATCTTCCTCTGAATTTCTTGAGCGAGGGTTTCCACCAGCACTGGGAAATACCTGAAAGCCTTGGTGGGTGGGAAGGGTCCTACCCCATCCTTCCAGTGGTGTGACTCCCCTAAGGGATTTTAAGGTAGTCCAGACAGAGTAACTCACTCTCTCTCTCCAGAGAGCTCTGGAGAAGGGTGATGTTTATGGTAGGCAAGCCCAGGTTGCCATGGATTTCTGGCTGCTGTGATAGATTCTCTGTTTCCCTAAGGAACCTGTAGCAGTGGCCAATGTGATGATCATGGGAAAGACTCTGTTTTCCCTTGGTGGGAAGCAAGCTGCAGGTCTGGGGCAGAAACCCTGCTGCTGATGGGTTGAGAGGAGCACTGGGGGCACCTCATGTTTCCAGATACAAAGGCTGTTTCTAGTTTTTCCTACCTCTGCCTGCAGGAAGGGTGTCAGTGTGGTGTTGAAGCAGGGCAGATTTTTTATGAAAACCTTTACAGAAGGAAGCGTGTTCATGTCTGTGATGGTTATTTTTCTCTGTTGGAAGAGATATTTTTATTGTCCAGTGTAGTTAGTTATTTATGATGTAATTAGTGGGTCTAGTTAATCTTAAATGTTTAATTTCTTTAGGGAACAGATGTCAAAGACATCTTCATAAAAATTTGACAGCTTAAGATTTCTTGCAACTTTGATAAAATGCTGTCAGCAGGAGATTCCCTGAACCTGTCTCCAATCTGTATAGCTTTGACTATTGCTCTTGGATTCACAGGAGAAATGAACCTTGTCTACTGCTCTTTCGACCTTTGCAGGGTGATAACTATACAGAAAATGCTGTATTCTCTCTGGGTCACGTGAGAAGCCTCTTTGACACGAGCTTGTGAGAGCTGCTCTGGGCAGCAGAAGGTTGCCCAGTCGCTTGCCTAACTTCCAGCTGTGGGTGCTGTACACCTACAAAAGGCAATCACACCTTGAGCTGAGGTGAGTGTGTTCTTTTGTACCAAAGCTTATATTTTTAATTATTTCATTCAGTAGGTTGTGCTCAAGTTCTAACATCATAGCTTTGAACTGCTCAATTAGTGACACGAACTAGTCCTCCTTCCCACATATTGAATATGCAGATTTAATACAGGAGATGGTTAGGAAAGTGGAAAGTGAGAAATAAGGCGTTCAGGAATAGCCAAGGATTAATGAAAGAGTCCAAGACCCCTGTGCAAGCCCCTGGGGAGAACCAGGAAATCTATGACAAGGTAGACTCATCACCCATTTTTTCCCCTCCTGCTACTCCCCAAGCTCCCCTGTGAAGAGCAGCCAAATTAACTTTATAAGTGAGAGAAATTTCTGTGTTAAGGAGAATGCATGGAAACTACCACCAGAGTTACTCTTAGAAATGAGTGCCCAGGTGGCTGTGTGGGAGACCTCTAAAATCATGAGGAGGAAAAATCTCTTTTTGTGGAAAACAGAAAGAAGAAACAATTTAAGTAACGCAGTCCAGAACAGACCTATGTTTAAAAGCATACCTGACTTTGTAGGACCAAGCTGACCCTTTGGAGACAAAGGGCTAATAAGGAGGGAAATGGTGCTGCTGCTGTGGAGGCCATGGCTTTGCTGCGTTCTTGCCTGCCCCTTCAGGCATCCTGGCATCACTGACTGCGGTGCCTGGAAATGACCTTGTCTCTCTTCTCTCCTACACTTGTGGTTACTCATGGACTTTGCAGGGAAGCCATAGACTGTGCCTATTAGGAGGTCAGACTTCTCTCTCCCTCTCTCTCCCAGAGGTGTTGGGATGTTCAAGAAGAGGACATGTCAGTTTGCTTAGCAGCAAAGGGCTCCTTGAGAGGTAGAAATGGCTGCAGCAGCCGCACTGCACATTCTCGTGAGGCTCAGGAATGAAATGCCATTGACAGGGTGGCTGGAGTCACTCTAGATCTTGCTCCCTGCTCTGTTGCTGTCATCTGTGTGGGAAAAGCAGTGGGGAAAGCTTCTGAAGCGATTTGGGCTTAATAAGAGATAAGCACGGCACATTCTTGGTAGATAAGGGTTTTCTTCTAAGCCTTCTTCTGTTTGCGGCATGCACAGAGAGGCTGGTGTGAAAGCCTGGCTCCCATAGGACACTCACGGGGGCATCCTGAGTGCTCCAGCCCAAGGGAGCACCCCAAGTGGGCATGGAGGACAGCAGGGATTCACAAGGCAGCACCATAGCTGAGGTGCGGCACCTGAAACCACATCCCAAGGGATGTTTGAAGCCTGGGTAGTCCTGGACTGCTGGCCAAGCTCTTGTGATCCACAGTCCATCAGTGGAGAAATCCTAAATAAGTATCTGTGCATTCAGCAGCACTTGGATATGGTGACCTGCTGGTTTACAGCATAAGCTCTGTGAGTGCTCAGTGCTCTGGCTCTGCCACTGCTTTTTAGTTCGGATTTGTGCACTCCATTTACTTTGTTCCCTTTCTCTTCAGCTTGTACTTGTTGTGACTGGACCCTGATTCAGTCTGAAGAGGCAGGATGTGCAGAGTTTATGGTGTCCACTTGGAGGGGAAGAGAGCTGGACCTATTTCCTTGCTTAGCATCCTGCTGTAGGATGCAGGCAAGCCAATTTCTGCCTCTCTTCCACCATCCTGCTAAAGCCCTGTTACCACCTGCCTGGACTGAGCTATTGGCCTTTCTGCATGGTGCAGATGTGCCACTAAAATTTCAAGAGGACTGTTGAAAAACCTTTGCTTATTTGTGTACTTTACCCATCTTTGGCAGCTCCATAGGCCCACATGGGCTGAGGTCTGTCTAGAACAGCAGCCTCTGGGTGGCTGGATCCCAGTTTGGGTGCCAAACCTATTCCCAGTCCTCACAAATGTTTTGCTGAGTTTCTGGGCTGGTGGAAATCTCGTGCATTAGGCACTGCTGTGTTATTGATATTCCTGTGGTCAGCCCCTGTGCTTGGGGCTTGTCCAGGCACCCAGGCAATGGCAAGCCAAACCCAGCAGTGCAGTGCTTTTGTCTTGCTTTAATTAAATAGAGTCGGACACAATTATTAGCAGCATGTTTTTGTTTCCATTTGTTCATTCCGACAGCAACCAAAGGAAGCCATTATCTCTACAAGAGGATGTTTCAGCAAGCGTTGTGGCAAATAAAGCTAACAGGATCAGTGCAAAGGAGAGGATCACATTCTCCTAAGGACAGCGATCGATAATCAGGCTGTTACATGCCAAATCCCTTCAAGAGGCATGATAGCGAGTTCACACTCAGATCAGCCTTTAATCTTGGAGGATCACTGACCTCTTTAGTGGCTGATATATTTCCCACAGTCTACCTGCCCTGTAACACAAGTCTCCCTGTAAGACATGTAGCAGATCTTTCAGCGCCTTTGGACACAAAGTAAGTAAGTCGATGGCAGCCACCTGCCTCTTTTGGCCGAGATATTTCTGGATGCATTAGGCTGAAGATGGAAGGTCAGGTGTGGGCTAGACACTGGATGACGTTTCACAACCTTCCCTGCTCCATGAGCAGCAGCAACATTGAGCGCACCACAGGGTCCTGGAAACTGTGTACTCCTCTAGCCCCTAAGCCAGGGACAGCAGCCCCAGTTTTAACTTTCCTGCAGCGCTTGGCTGCAAGCAGCATCATTACTGGAAGCAAAATGACACTGAAGACCTGTTCTTCATGGCAACAAATAAAATACTTAAGCAATGTGATGTTGGTTAAACAATCTTCTTAGAATTTTTTTGTGCAATCCTGGAGAAATACAACGAGACAAATACTGCAGGGTGCTCATTCTTGAGAATCTCCAATGTTTCATATACTCCTCATTTTAGTGTAAGTCTTTTGATCTTTGCTGTTTGGCCCAAAGCTGTGGGCATTGGGTGAGCTACTCAATTTTTTTAAATAAAAAAAAAGAAGGTTGTAGCCCTCAGGCATTTGCAGAAAAGTTTGAAAATGTGATCATAGACTTCAGGAAACCAGAGTGCAAGTAGGAAAAGATCAAATGTTTATAATTTTATTTAAAAAACAGAACAAAGTGCCTTGCAATTGTAAAGTTGTGTTTCTCTGGAGCCTGATGCATAATTTTTGAGTATGTGGGGTTGGCAGTGCTGGAAAGGATGCTTTTCTCTGCCCAGATCATATTTTTCTGCTGGGAATTTTAATTACCAGCTTTAACTGTTTCTGCACCTTTTTCTTGGCCGGCCTCTCCTGCAGCTGAGGAGCCTCCCCCATCTCTGGGGGCTTGGGAGGGCAGCCAGAGGTGGTGACAGCGGCCAGGATCACCCAAGTGGCAGAGGCTGGGCTGCCCTGCCTGGTTGCGTCTGGCCACGTCCTGCAGACCTGCTGGGCAGCAAAGCCTCTCCAAGGTCTTGCAGCCTGCTGCCCTGGTGGGGAAGGTCTGGGGACCTCACCAGGGGCAGCAGCACCCCTTGTCCCCCACTCAGTTGCAGCCAGGGCTCGTGAACAGCTTGGCTTGGAGGATTGTCTCCCACCTGCAAAGCTTGCTGTAGGGATGTGATCTTTCCTGAGGGCTCAGGAAGGGAGGGGGCTCTTTCCTCCAGGGACTTGTTAGCAGGGCTGGTGGCTCCTGGGAGCAGGGCCCCAGCGTGACCCTGCTCTCGGCAGGGCACAGAAAAGCACGGTGCCTTCCCAGAAATCCTGCAGAGATACAGCCACACTTCTGGGCTCTTCCCTCTGCTTCTCCCTTCCCAAGCCACCTCCCTTGGGCACTGCTCTTTCACATTTTTAGAAAGCACGGTTGATGTTTTTCAGCGCTGGCTTTGCACGTCAGCAGCCATTGCACAATGAGCTCTCAGGGGCCACTGATTTCGCAAGCAAGGGTTGCACCCCGCGACAGTGTTTTCTGCCACCTCGTCAAGAGCACTCTGGGCTCTAGCTGCTTCAAAATGGCAGCTATTGTTCAGTGTCCCATGCCCTGCTTGAAACCAGGCCTCCCCCAGACATGTTTTAATAGCTCTTCTCTGTGATCTATTTATCCCCACGTGCCTTCAGGGGGAGTGGGGAAGGGCTCATTCCTATTTTAGAGACCAATGCACCAACATGCTGCAAGCAGCCCCTCTCTCTGCCTCCCAGCTTTCTGAGGTAGTCCTAATTTAATCTAGCATGAATGCCTTGCAGAGCTGGAGGGTCTGGAGGCTGGCCATGCTCACTATACCAAGGTCTGTGCTGCACGGGCACGGGCCAGCCCATCCTTTACAGAATGATGCCTGCAATAGGGAAGCTATGCTTTGGCCTGCTCAATCAAAGATTTGAATTTATAAGAAATAAAAGATCAGCCCTCTGGATAAAGGAGGGTAACAAGGAGCAGCACTTTGTTTTACAGCTGGACGATAATTATGGAGACTGGGGGAGCCATTTATTTTGGCTTTCATAGGAGAATTGGCAAGACAAGTAGAAGACTTCAGAGGCCACAGGCTGCCTGGGAAAAGTTCGGATGCCCTCCCTCACTGGCTGGGCTTGGGGACTCTGTGTGTTAATATGGCGCACCCATAGTAACATTTTATATCCATCATTTTCCACAAAAATATCTTATTACAGAGAGCTTGTCTTTCCACCCCTCTGTGGTAAGCACCTGTGGGTCATGTGGGTCCTGTGGAACCACCCTTAGCTAACCCATTCCATCTCCAGCCAATCTTTCAGGGCTCTGACTGTTTTCACATTTTCCCAGCTGGGCTGAACACCCTTCCAAATTGTCAGCGTGATGCCACCCACACTGATTTATGTTTCCTGAGAAATACAATTGTAACTATTTCAATTACAGGAGAGCTCGAAACCATAAATGTCTCCAGAGGTGTGAAGAATGCCCCAGTCTGGGGCTGCAATAGTCCTGCCTATGTAAATTTTTCCCATTACATTTTCCTCAATCTGCCTGCATCTGATACTTCAGCTGGAATGATGTATTCCATTCCAGATGTACTTCCAGCATGTGCACATCTTCCTGGCACACTATCTGCTTCCCCTGACATGATGCCCACACTTCCAGACTATACCAGGACTCCTTTCTCCCACTAAGGCTTCTCCCTAGGCAAACACCTCTTTTGGTTTGTCCTGTTCCTCCCTGTATTTGCTCACCCACTTTGAAAATAAGCTCTCCATAACCCAGGATATTATTTGTGTTTGTTTTGGGAATGCTCAGGGTTTTGCTAGCAAAGAGGGCACAGTTCTTGCAGGTCCTTAGGGACAATGTGCTTTATTCCATGCACAAGCAAACCCGCTGCACTTAGCATGTGCAAGTGGCTGTGCAGCGCTGCATTCACCTACAGAGGTATATAAAGGGTAATGATAATGTTGCCCAGAAGGCTAACACATCAAAGGCCAGGGAGCAGTTAAAATGTGTTATGAGCTGTTGGCAGTGATTGTGGGGGGTATTCGTGTGTTGCTGATTTGGACGGCCTGAGTAAATGAAAACCCTCTGGATTAATTGGTACACCAAAGAGATTTGGAGGAAAATAGAGGCTGATGGAAAATGACAAACAAGGGAAAACACAGATAGCTGGGTGTGCTGACCTGCTGTGGGGCACTGCTGATTAACTTGCAGCTCCCTGCTGTGCCCTGGGAAGCCAGGCAGAGCTGGGGGTGCCCTGCCAGCAGCTCACCCAGCACTTTGGTGGGAGCAGACTGAGCCCCACAGGCAGCATCTGCGGTGCTGCTATTTCAGCACAGCCAAGTGGGTAGTTAGAGGTGAGACTTACCAGGTGTCTTGTGACACCTGGACACCACGGGACAAGAGTTTAATTACTTTTAATGATGTGGGGTGCTGGGGGAGGGAGAGGAGGCCGTGTGGTGCCTGGTGTCACAGAGCAAGGGAAGCTGGGAACTTCAATATGGATTTGCACACAGGCTGCTGGCTGAATCAGATGACAGCCAGAACTGAATGATAAGCTCCCATCTTTAACTAGGGTACCCATATTCCAACTCCTATTTTGTGGTTTATTATCAATGCTTCAATTTTACATAGATGGCACCTAACCTAAGTGTTACACTGGCAGCCATACAAACTCCAGTCGTACCAGCTCACTCACACTGAGCAGCTGGGGCAGGAGCTCTCAACACAGCACCAGGTACATCATGCCCTTGCAGACCACCTGCCTGGTGGCTGGGGCAGGGCACTCGTGCTGAGGATAGCGGGCAACGGGGGCTGACCTGGAGGTCTTTCATACGTCCACACTGGGGCTTCCTTGTCTTCTTTCTGATCAGCAGCTGTGCTCACCAATGGCTTTCTAAGAGAATTGTGCCAAAGCCACATCCCACCCAAGTACTTCCTCTGCCTTCTCATGGTCTGACCTACTCATCACTGACTCTGGTAGAGACACTTTTTTACTGCTAGTCTTGACTAGACACCTCCAGTTTGGGTGGTTTTCTGTTCTGTTCTACCAGTTCCTCCTGCAGCTCAGGAGTTTGTTTCATTCCTGTACTCAACTCCACGCTTTGCATGTTTCTCTCTTGCAGACTTGTAGAATCCTTGTTTTGGGAAGAAAAGCACAGAAGGTGATATGCTTCTGGTCACCTGGTGATTTACAAGGTCTCTTTCTTCCCTCGTTATAATTCCAGTGCATGGAGAAGGGGAAGAAAGAGGCTGCTCTAACTGGCAGGTTCTCCCAACCACGGAGCTGCCAATCCTTCTGGCAGCTGTGTGGGTGTGATGGGGACTGAAGGTAAAACAACACAGTTCCAGAGGGGTCTTTGTCCTTTTCCTGAATATAGTTATATGAAAACTAGTCGAGTAAAGCTGACAGAAAGACAGAGAAGGAAGGCACGTTGCTGTATGCACAGGTAGGATTGCTCCTCTCCCTGAGACCTCAACCCAAGTCTGTCAGGCTCCAATCTTGTCACCCAGCTCGTTGTCACAGGTTATTTAAAGCATGGCCCAGCTCTGCAGCCTCTGCCACTACCTATCCCACTGTCCTTCTGCTGGCAAGCTCCTCTTCTGTGGGTGTCACTGGAAAAATCTTGCCTTCTGCTTGTGTCTGGGGGCATTGTAGCAGGGTGGGAGAAGCAGCAGTCTTCTTCACATTTTTAATATAGCGAGGCCATGAGAATGAGCATCACCAACTTATTTCTGACATGATTCTGAAAAATTCCTTGCTTCTCCCATAAATCCAAGACATGCATAAAGAATTTGTTTTCAGTCTTGAAGCTGAAGACAAGCATCAATTTTAAAATCTATTTTTAAAGCAAATAGCATTGTAATTTATAATGTTAAACTGAAGTTTCTGAAGTGCTCTCATCCTTGGAAAAAAAAAGAACACTTCATTTTTTGGTGACTAATGATGAAGTGTTTTCTAAAGGTGACTGAGCATAGCACAAAGAGTCCTAAATATATTTATTAGCTTATTAAACATAATTAATTGAATCTGGTTGCTAATGGCTATGACTTTGCAAGTGAAAAGCCCTTTTGGTTAGCTAGACAGTTTCTTATCAAAGAACAAAAATCCAACATTAAAACATATGCAGCTTACTGAATAATCATGTTATTTGTCAGACAAGCAGAAGTGTCATCACTGAAGTGCTCCCAAAGTGCCAAATTGGGTAATATACATAATTAGGCCCCATTTGATTAGATATGTGCCCATGGTAACAGTCACACTCAAGATCCATATATTAGTACAGTCTTGAAATAATCTTCAAGGGGGATGATGGCAACATCTGAAGCTTCACTTAGGAGACTTTTGGAACACAACCTACACACCAATTTTCTCTGTGGCTGTGGTTTTTCTATACTTTATCTTATTATCTTTTATTTTTAAAACAATGCATGCCTTGGTTCTCAAAGGTGATATACTGCTTCCACGAAGTGTCACTACACTTTTACCCCTACAAGGAAGATCTCTTACTCATCTGCATTGCATTTTAAAGCATAAAACCTTCCTATATTTAGGGATGAAACCCAGCAATTGGCAAGGCTGCTGCAAGCTGTTTCTAGGAGGTGGCAACAGTCATCACCTGGAAGGCAGCCCATCTCAGATCCACTCTCCTCTTGCAGCCCAGGACAGCCCTGTGATGGATAAAGTCTTCTGCATGTTCTTTTAGGCTTTTGCAGAAGCCTTGTGAAGAAACTGCAAGGTCTCAGCAAGAAACTGATTTTGCATGAGATACGAGCCTCAGAGAGCCTGTGAGCCCTGAGCTACTGCCAACCCACAGGGAATGAGTCCAGAGGGTAGTGTCTGGGCAACAGTGGAACCCGAGAGAGTGTTTAGCTGTAGATGTGATATGAATTGTCCCTGCAGTTTATTTTTACAAGCCTAGGGGGTGAATGAGTTTGGAAGTGTTGGAGAGAATCCAAGAGTTAGCAGAATGAATTATTAGTATGCGTTATTTATACAAAAAGAGAGAAATATATATCCTGGTGCAACACTCTATGTCCAGGGATGATGAGGGGTGCTGCTTTTGCAGAAATGCTGGCGGGGAAATACTTAAAAGAAGCTTTTTTTCCCTCAGTAAGGAAGAGACCAAGAAACAGAAAATTCCCCCAGGTGAAGGTACCAGGGAAAGACTGGTCTATCGCAGGGAAACCTAGGCAATGGGTGCTGAGAGTCTGGCAGGAGAGGAGCATGGAGTCTCAGTCCTGGCCAGTTTGGTCTCGAAGGCTATGGTGTGGCTAATCTGGTCATGTCAGCTGTCCCACCAGTGCAAGAGAGCCACGGTGTAGCCCTTACAGTGCCCTCACCTTATAGGAACAAGACAGGACCTGGCCTCAGGGGACTCTATTTGAAGATATGTCATGGAGAGGAAGTCAACACTGAAAGACTGTGAAACATAAATGAACAAAGATGTTTTAGAATGTATTTTAACTTTTTGGAAGAAGAAGGCTATCCTAAGCAAATGGGAAACAGAACAGATAAAAAGCTTTGGTGGGCAGAGAGGGAGCACAGGGGAAGATTTTATTACTTGGTTTAGCTGTTACTTGGCACAGAGAATGGGAGCACTTTGTCTCAGGGGCCAGTGACACAGCCAGCCAGATTTGTAGCCCTCAGCTGGACAGCAAGAACACTGTGGTAGTATCCCTACAAAGCTGTCGAACTGTTGCCGGATGCAGTGTTAGGATCACACCTACTGAGGTGTAGGTGGATCCACCTTGGGCAGGCAGTGCGTGATTAGGAGCATGTCATCTTTCTCCATATTAGCATGTTCTTAACTGCTCAGGGGAGAGGATCCTCAGCAGTATAAATTGACATCACTGGTCAAATTATACTGAAGTTGTGAAATTCCTACACCCTTCCCTCTTTTCTTTAAGTATGTGCTGTTTTTAACACTGGTTCCCAAAACAGGAGATTATTCAAACCAGTTTCTTGTTATTCACATCAGCACCAAACGATGAGGTCTGAAATTAGTCAGACCAAACCCTGGGTCCACCCTGGATGAGAGCAGGAGGACTCTAAACTGAGTTGTGTGTGAGCCCTGTGGTGATGGTAGTGATGGCTGTGCCAGCCCTAAACACCCTGTTTTTAAGGTATCTTGTGGACAGCCACCCTCTGTGTTTGACAGCACACTTGTTACTGGACATTCCCAGGCACATGGGACCTCCTACAGACTCCAGGGCATTCTCTGGTCACGGGGCTGGAGCCTGGCAGCTCTGCGGTGGTGAATCCAGCCCTGAGAGGGTCCTGGGAGTGCCACTGAAAGGCACAGTGGATGTGCTGTGTGTGGGAGTGAGAGTGTTCACACACATGCATGTACAGGCAGTGTTCATCCTTCCTGTGATAAATGGCTCTAAGTAGAGCTTTGTGAAATTTTGAATTTCTGTTTTTCAGAACAGAACAAACTGGGGCAAAAAATAGGAAAAATTGTTTCCTGGAATTTTAACAGTCATGTTCAGAAATGTTTCCGTGTTCTGTTTTGACTTTTTTTTGGATCAAAGTGAAACATTTTGACATTTCTGAGGTAGGAATGTTTTGTTTCAATTTGCTGAACTGACATGAAATGTTTAGTTTCAAGTCTGCTTAACATTAAAGTAGGCAGTGCTTTTCCTTGGGTTTGGGTCCCATTCTCTCCTCTGGGCTGTGCTCCCTGGGAGCTCTGCCCGGCTCCCATACAGCTTGGGCAAGGTCCACGTTGTTCTCAGTGAGTGCTCAGCCACAAGGCCCATGCACAAGAAAAAAAAGAGGCCTTGTCGGGAAAGTTCCTTTCCATGCTGAACTCGACTGTAATGTAAAAATTTGTGGCAGTTGAAGCAAAGTGCTCTGTTCCAGTTCACTGCCACAACACATTTCTTGTCAGCAGCATCCCTGTCTTCCCACAGGCACTTTTTGTGTTGCAGAAACTGTTTTCCGATTAAAAGAGATGTCCCAGTGAGTGCCCACGTAGGTGTTGATGTGATCTATGCCAGTAAGCTCCGGCAGGTCTGCAGGCTGGACCCCTGGCCTTGGAGGAGGTGCCCTTTGGTGTTGGTTGAGCAGATCTCCCAACAAGCTAAAGACCCTAAAGACCCCCATTTGCCTGCTTGGGGGCTGGCTGGGGCTGGGGCAGCCTCTGGCTCAGCCGTCCCCAAGGGAGGCAAGGGGGCTGCAATAGGGACCAGGAGTATCCTGGGAATTCAGCAGACTCTGCTCTTTTCTGCAGGTGGCTCTAGGGTCTTCCTGGGATTTCTGATGAAATTTACGTAAAAGTCAATTCAGAAGTTGCTTTGGTTCTTTCTCAACAGCTCTGTATAGGACCAGGCGGGTCCTACTACTTCCTGTGAGGGATAATTGAACTCCTTGCCCTCCCCCTTTCCTGGGCAACAGCTTCAAAAGATCTCTGATTTTGCTCACCAATCAAGCAATCTCATTTGCAAAACAACTGCAAGGGCCCTGCAAAAGCAGAAGAACAGCTCCTTTGTTAAATAGTGCCTTTTGGTGACACAAAGGAATCATAAAGGTGATGGAGCCGCAGCCTGGACAGCCACGTTTCCTGGACTGTGCAGGCTGGCTTCCCTCCCCCTCCCAGCTGTAATTTCAGACCCCGAGCCTAAGGATTATGCAAGGCTCCAGCCCAGGGAGAACAAGGTGCACTGCAACTATTCTTAGCTCCAAAAATCATTCCTGGCTTTGCTTTGAAATCTGAACCAGGGTTAATTTCTCTCCCCCTTCCCCCCCGTCTGTTTCCTCTCCTCTTTCATGTACCTATTTGCATAGACTGTCATCGTAAGAATTTCCATTAAAATTGAAAGCCTCCTTCCTGCATGTCACCTCTCGCAGCCCCCTTCCGCTTGCCCTGCGTGACTTTTGGAGGGCTGGAGAGCAAAGGTCCTGTGCTAGCATCGCCTCCCGAGCCCTGCGTTCCCCCTGCCCTCGGTCCTGCTCCTCCGTTGCTATAGGAACATCCATCAACTCGGGAGTGCCAGAGAAAAAGAACAGAGAGTTATCTTAATTATTTAATGATCGATTAATATATGTTTATAGAGCGCTTCAAAACAGTGCATAATTTTGTGAATTGTTTATTAACAGGGCAAGCGGTATAATTTGCTGAACGTCCTCCACTCTCATTGTTTCAGTGGGAGGAAAGGGTGGTAGGCAGCTTGCAGGGTTTGTAATAGCTGTATTTCTAAGAGCGCTAGTAATTCTTCTTCAAGAAAATAATCTAAACATGAGCCTTCACTTCAAGTTTTTATAGGCAGGGCTGCTCTCAACACCTACCACTAAGGTTATTCAAACACCTCCGTTATAAAGACCTATGTTCAGCTGTTCTTTGGCAAGTTTCACCCACCTGGAAAGAAGGAGTGAGCTTACTTCTCCTTAAGGCTGAATAAAAAGAGGAGGCAGAGAGTGCTTGCAGATGGTGGTGAAACATGGCTGGCTGGTACGGGAGCCTCAGCTGCCCCACTCTGCCGAGTGATGGTGTTTTTGTCAGGAGGCCATGGAGGACTTTTGATAAAATTTGTGCACTCTGTGCCTGTAGTATCAGTTTGGAAGGACTGTGTAAGCAGGCTCTGTCAGCTGGTGAGGAAGGATGGGATGAGGAGCGTGTTGTGGTGTACTGCCGTGTTCCCACATCCAGCTGGGGATGCCAGCTAGACCGGTATCTGTTGCCTGTGCTGGTTGTAAATCCTGAGCTCTACCCTGCCTGACCCAGGTAACCTGCTGAAGCCAGCCTGCCTCTGCTCTCTCCAGCCCCCAGGGCCTTCTTCGGGTCTGACTTTCCCTGATGCCTGACTGCTCTCTGGCTTCCTCCCTCTCCTGTTAACAAGCTGCAACTATTGCACCGCGGGATGCAAGGTAAATGTAGCCTGGCCGCCTGAAGCACCTGTGTCACTAAGCATGGGAGGGTCTGGGACATGCAACACACACTGCCTTGCATGCTTGAGAACGAAGACTTGCACTCAGCGTGGTTTTGGTGTGAGCTGTCACGCACCTTGGAGACCTGTAGGGCTGGTATACCCTTGGTGTCAGGCCTGATGGTCCTTGTAGGTGCAGGAGGTGAGACGGGATGATGCAACAGAATACGGGCAGCTGATGAAAGCTGCTGCTCCCTGCCTGACTCAGCCAGCCTCCTTACCTGAGTAAGGCCTGCAAGACCATAGCTGCTGGGGTGGAGGATGACTGGGAGGGTAACAATTATAGCTGGTGCTCTTGCAGGGGCTGTTTTGCCCTGGTGCTCGATGTGAAGAACTACAGACCTGTGGTGCCATGGGATATGTGTTGATCAGGTGTGTGATGTGTACAGCCCCCTAGTTTTTAAGAGGAAGTACAGCATGAATAAGGAGACTTGCTAAATGAAAAAAATTTGTCCTGGATTCACATTGGTATTTAGGAGGTATCAAAACCTTGTTGATTTTAAGGATTCTTGGACTTCTCAGCTCCTGTGAATCCATCTTCTGTAGAGCAATCATCCCGTAAAGATGCCTTCACATGTGGCAGCTACCCTTCAGGTTTTTTTATGAGGTTTAATTATGGATAGCTGCAGAAAAGTTTCTGCTCCACCTGAAGAAAGTAGTAGCAGTATTAGGTTGGTATTCTGTAGTAGTTCAGCACTAGAGGGGGATGTAGCACGTGCTTTACATCCAGCAGGTTTCCTATGTGCAAGCAACAATATTTTACAGTGGTGTTTATGAGGAGGCTGTTTCTTTAATTGCCAACATAAAGATTTTTGTCTTGCAGGGGCAATTTTCTTGCACAGGATAAAAATCAGAGAGGCTGCCATTTGCCAAGCCTTAAAAGACTGTGCTTGTAGTCAATTAATTTTGTTATGTTTCATGTGTGTCTTGGATATTGGGGCCTCAGAACTTCAGGCGATTCTCAGGTCCATTTTTTTTTTTGTTCTTGGTGTATGGCTGACATGAGCAAACAGAGGCTGCTCTTTAGTTTGGATGTAGCTCTAACCCAGGCTGCTGGCTGGAAGGGTCTGAGCTCTGCCCTTCTTAGCAAGGGGACCCTTCATGTGCTGTGCTGTGGGACTACAGTCTGTTGTGGTAGTGAGTCCTGCAAGTAGCTGAATAAAGATGTAAAGCCCAATCCATCCAGCTCCACTTGCTTGGAAAGCTGCACGTTTCTGTTTTCAGCAAAAGTGGCTCTTTGACTTTGAAGATGTCTCAGTAATAAAAACCAGTTGTCCACTTCATGCATGAGCAAAATACTTGGCAAAAAAAGCTGCTGCCTTGAGGTTTTGCAGAAGCTGGTCAAATTCCTGTCCTCTTGTTTTCCTTCTCATCTCAAGTGAGCAATGTTTATTGCACATTTTATGCAAGAGTGCAGGAGTGTGCCAGTGTGAGGAGGTGGCTTGCTAGCCTGTTAGCCGGGGAATTTCTCCATGTGCCTTTGGGTGTGATACTTTGTGAGAAGGGCAGCCAGGCTGGTGTATGCCATGTATATGCACAAATGTGGCTGTAGTAGAAGGTGAGAATGTCAATTGCTGGAGAAAACCTGTATTCAGGGCAGTGGCTAAGGACTCTCACAGATACGAATTTTGGCAGTTTGCTCTATGGGAGACTGTCATGTGTGCCCCCATGCCCTCCTCTCCTTTCTCCTGCTTGTACCCTGGAATTGCATGCGGCTGTGGTTCCCACCTCGCACCGAGAGAAATGTTGGCTAGCCAGAAAAGATGTCCCCATTCACATTTCCACACAGAAACTTTTCTTCCCCTACTTTTAGTGCCTGTAATTACTTCTTTACTCCAGTGCCAGCAATCTTCCATCAGGCATCGTTATTAATGGAGAGAAAAGAGAAGGGAAGGGAGGGAGAGAAAGAGAGAGAGTGCCACAAAACTTAATTTAATCGCAGCACCCCATGCTCAATTTAACAGACACAACAGCTCAGAATGGGGTCCCTGTGCAACGGGAGGGCAGGCAGTGGAGCGTCCCTGGAAAGAATTAATTGTGGATGACAATGTGTAAACAGTGCAGATGAATAGGGCACGCAGGTGTGAGGCACCGGGGCCATCCCAGGGACTTTTTCACACGAATTTCAGCTCCTTCACTGCTGACCTGCTCCCAAAAACGTGATTAGTGTCGGCGTTGGGAAAGCATTCAGGGTGTCAGGATTTGGCACATATTAACTAGCCCTGGGGAAGAGGGGAGGGAGCGCATGGGGGCTATGAAAGGAGGAAGTCTGGCGGACAAGGGGATTGTTAAAGGGCCAGAAAATCCTCATTGCTCTGAGGTGCCCTTGCTGCTTGGAGGAAAATGGAAGGGAACCGAGGCAGAATAGAACTCCAAGGCACTCTAGCCCTTACTGAGCTATGTGGAAAACAAGATAATGCATTGTGGAATACTTTTCTTTGAGTGTCCATCATAAGTATCAGTGATGTTTGCATTAATGACTTTTCTTGGCTGTGGCTTTCCCGGTTCTAGACGCTTCAGCTTGAGAGACAAACAGTCAAAACAAGCAAGAAAGTTAAAGACACAACAGTGCTGAGAACAGGAAATATCTCCTGGGTATCATATGGAGGTTATTCAGCAGGCAAAAATCGTGCTTCATCAATATGTACCCTATATGTACAGTGATACAGACGGGGGGTGGTATAATGGGCCCAATTTACCAAGCATGAGGTTAGATGCTCTTGAATTATGTTCCTTGTGCCAGCCTGGCCTTCTGCATCCAAGCAGGGCAGTTACATGCAGGGAGTAGACAAGGTTACTGATCTCTTTTCCCACTTCTAAGAATGATGCAAGGAGAAGGACAGAACTTGATGAGGACTACTGTGAATACCAGTGCCTCTGTTATGTTCTTTCTTCCTTGCTGGAAATCCTTTCCCTGTCTGTCTTGTGACTTGAGCAGCATGGCAGCAGTGCTGTGTAGGTGCCTGCTGAGATTCACAGCTTTGCACTCCCTAGACCACTGCAGTCCAAAGGCTTGGGCCTCACATAATATTAAAAAAAAAAAAAAGTTATTCTAATTGCAAACATACCTGTGGATGTGAAGGTGAGGTTGGATTCTTGCTGGCATGGTGATGAAAAAGGGTATTGCCATTGGTGCTGGTTTGGCAGTGCAGGCATCTGTGTGGGCGGCAAAGTGGATCAGCCCCTTCCTAGGTTGCTTTAGCTTGCAGAGATGGAATAGGTGGTGAGGGGGGGACATGAAATACCATCACAGAAACCATGAAAGCAAATGTATGCAGTAGAAATCCCACCTCAAATTCAAAATTGCACTTAGTTGCTGTTGGAAAATTACCTACTTATTTTGCTTAGTAGCTCACGCTTATATGACAAACTAGTTCAGCATCCTTTTGAGAAAAGTCTGGTGGTGTCTATTGCTGCCTTCAAGGCATATTGTGGGGCTGAGGGAACACGAAACTTCTGTGCTTGGGCAATGGAAGTTACGCCTTTGGTCCTGATTGTGGCAATTGTAGATGTTTTCTCTGGTAACTCTCTGGAAAATGGCAGTGGCAATGTGGGAAAGGTACTCCTTAAGCACTAAAGTAACCTGGCAATGCTTGTATACTCAGCTACATTGTTGGAAGAACGGCAAAAGTTGTTTGCTGTTAAGCCCAGTGATATCCAGATTCATGAGGAACAAGAAATAATGGCACAGGCTTTATGCAGTGCAAGCCTACAGCTTTAAGAAAAGACCCTCCCTGCCTAACCAGCTTCCCAAGAGTTGGATACCCAGCTGAAATCATTCACCTCAGTTCTCTGGGGCTCCAGAGGGTGCAGCACCTCACTTATTTACAAGCCATCAACAGGAATGAACAATACTTTTTCCATTGCAATCTGCTTGACTGACTTCTGTTTCCAAAAATGATGATCAGTGCTCTTAGAATTTCTTCCCCTGGTCTGCCTCCCAACCAAATGTTCTTGACTCCTGGCACCCAGATATCAGCCCTCTCAGAGTGCAGCTGGGAAACTCTGTGCTGAAAGGACTTTCTTCCTATGAGCTGTACAAGACTGTTCTTTCAAAAATCATCAGAAGTACGGTAATTATGTAGTGGCTGTTCTTGCCAAGGTGAATGTGATATTTTTAGCCTTGTTGCCCCAGATGAATTCCAAGATACTGGCTTTCTGTGGCATTCAGGACAGGGAGTTGCATTTGCTGCAATATGGCAGTTTCTCAGGGCCAACTGCTGCTCATCCTTTTAAGTGCCTTTTTTGTTTGTTTGTGTTTGGTTTTGGTTTTTTTTAAATCATTATTTTGAGAGACATTTGCTCATCTTTCTAATTCTGCTTTTCACTGAGGAAGAATGATGTGCTAGAAATCTCACCAGTAACACAGCTGGTAATGTACCCTCTGGAAAGGAGAGGGTTGCAGGAGCTGAAGAGATCAGCTCACCAGACACCTGACCTAGGGGCTCCTAGGCAAACTCTCTGTATCCCACACTATCAGCTAACCGGAGCCTAACCCATACACCAGCAAAGACTGGTTTCTCAGGTTGTAATACTTCATCAGCGAGAGAATCCAACAAATGTTCTTCATTTGTACTTACAGCTGGATCAATGGACCTTCACTTGTATCATATTTAAGCCACCAGCTGCCACAGAACCAAGAGAGGTGATGTTGTGTTAGTTCAGGCGTGGAGGAGATGGGGCTGTGGGAAGGTCAGTAATTTGCAGGCAGTGAAAATGGGACAGCTGAAGAAAGTGAGAGTATGGGTCCTCAATCAGTAATGTTAAGACCATAGCTCTAGCTCAAAATTTTACAGAATCCTCACACCAGGTGTTTAACATGGTGCTGCATGTGAAATACGCTCCTGTGGTAACAAATTGCCCTTTCTTTTAAGGATCTCCAATTAGTGCAGAGGTTCTCAGGCTTCATGAGAAATCAGAGCAAAGAGGGAAGTTTAGAAATCATCCAGGGATGCTCCCCTTCTCCAGGCAGTTCTATTGCTGTCTGTGGTACCAAGCACGGGGCCTGGGCCTGGCCAGGGCGGTGCTGAAGGGGCTGGGCTCCTGAGCACTGTGATCTTTGCAAAGGTGCCGGTGAAGTTGTGGTGCAGGTGGGAGGATCTGCTGCCCTTCCAGGCTGCAGCAACCCTTGAATATAAGCTCGTTGTAACTGTGAGTTGAGTGATGGATTTACCCACAAAAATTTGAGCTGTTTACACTAGAATTCCTGACGTATTCCCAAGTTGTTGTGCAGTTCATGTTGCCCTTCTTCTTACTGCTTTTTCCTCACATCAGCTGCCCTTTTTCAGGCCTATCAGCTTCTTGATCAAGCCTAGACCCCCAAGCATCCTGAGCCACGTCTTCTGACCCATTCCACTGGTTAACCAGGGGGAAGAGCTCTGATCTAAAAGCAAATATAGCTGAAAACCAACTTGGTTGCCTGACTTTTCTTTTTAATTTGAGAATGTAGCTTGATGTGACAAAAGGAGAAATGTACCTTTCTCTCAAACCAAGGCAATAATATTGA
This sequence comes from Oriolus oriolus, assembly GCA_013400235.1. Lineage (NCBI taxonomy): Eukaryota > Metazoa > Chordata > Aves > Passeriformes > Corvidae > Oriolus > Oriolus oriolus. Next base: position 327,051 of record VXBT01001141.1, on the reverse strand, counting down.
AAAATCCCCATAACAGTGGGGAAAAACATCTCTGTGGCAGCAGAAGGGATGTTGCTTAAAATTAAATAAAAAGGCACCTGGGTAAATAGTCCAAATTGTGTAGAATTCTTAATGGTGGTTCACTTAGCTCTGCTAAAGGTCCCCAGCTTTCTCTTGCTTTCTCACAAACACTTCCACAGTTGATACTGGTTATCATATCTGATGAATTTGATGATATACTGAGTCCAGCTTTGCACATGTTTCTGTGCTGTGAGAGAGCATTCAGCAAAATACTTGGCTGCTTTCAGCCCCCTACCAGTGTCTTGGCAACACTGGAGTTTTCCAAAGTGCTCTTAGATACAGAACCTAAGTAACTTATTTTCCTTGTCGCGAGGCTGGAGCAAAAGATGCCTTCAGAAGAGGTTACAGAAGGGGGCAAGGAATTGGGAGCTCTACAGTGAGATGGAGCAGTCTGCCCTACCTGAAGCTCTAGGTGCGTAGGGCTACTGGCACCCAGGCTAGGACAAATCCTAAATCTGACAGGGGAAGGAGACCTGGGAACATCGAGAAAGGCTGCAAAGTTAAATTCACTGCTCAATATTCAGGCCAGTGAGAGATGTCTCACAGCTTAGTCTCCAAGGGGTCGTTCGTCACCTTTTCTTAGCTGGTCTGCTTGCAAGTAGTGCTGGTCTGGCTGCAGCACAGAAGTGCAGTGGCATGGCAACACCGATACAGAGAAATTATGAAAAGCACAGCCTCTGCTGGTTTATGGGTGATCTGAGGTACAATGAAATGTTGTAGAACTTAAAGACAAGATATATTTCTCTCAAGTTGGAGACAGGTTGACTAATTTCAGTAAAATGAGTCTGTATCAAACCTTCAGCCAGTGCTCAGATGAAGTACATTCTGAGCAATTTGCTTTTTTCTCACAAGTTTTGAAGTCTGCATTTATAGCTTCTGCCGGGAGCGCTTGCAGAACTTCTAAGTATCACTTCGTAGACAGGCTTGTTGCATATTTTGTATTTCCTAATCAGTGCCTCCACTAAGGTAGAGGACATGAAATACTGATTTCTCAGTGCAGATGATTTTACTGGGAAATACTTTTCTTGGGTGTAGACCATGAGTTTGAAGGTAAACAAGGCACCTTCTTTAGTTCCAATAATTCATCTGTATTAATTGAACTGAAAACCAGAAAACCACTTAATTCTAGCAGTTACAGAGTGGTGGGTGGCTGCTAACGCCATCCGCTCTGGAACAGGCACCAAACTGGTTGTGCTGGGATGCTCAATCTGTCTGTCCAGCTAGTGAAAGCTAATCCCCTGCACTGCCAAGCTCTGTCCTCTGGCTGGGGTGGAAGCAGTTCTGACTCTGGTGGCAAGGCCAGAAATACAGGGTTTGGTTCATTGCTGGCTCCAGCTGCAGTGGTCAAAGGCTGCTTGACAAATGCCCCCAGATACATGAATCATGTATCTTATTATCCATTTCTGTGTTTCTCGGACTCTTTCTTTACCACTCCTGCATCTCCATTTCCGTTCCCTATCGAGAGAGACACCCTTCACCTAACTAGTTTTTCCCGTAGTCCTGGTTTTGCCATATATCCATTTCTGAGTTTGTTATTTCTGATGCTGCTGACCAGGTTATCTCAGGCTTATGTGCTATTAGGGGTATGGTTACCAGGCACGCTGGCCTGGCAAGGCTCTATTTCCCAGAATGTCCCCAGTGCTCCACTCCAGCCATCTGTGTGGTTCGGCTGTTGCTCACACACGTTCCCCATAACCACATGAGGGGAACAGCCAGCCCTCACAGCACCACCTGTACCTTTTGCCAGCTTCTCACAATAGGCCCTCTCACATTCAGCTTTCCACGTCACATCCACTCTCTTGCCCGTTAGCTTCCAGGCTCTTTCCAGGTAGCTCAACCTCAGGCCATGGCCCAGCTGGCAGCTTGGTGCCTACAGTGTTAGCCCCAACCTCCTGCCTGTGGAGTTATTATTTGCTTGTAAATGATCCATATGAAGACTATTAATATATTTATTTGATGACATAAATCAAGTTGTTACTGAAAAGTCTTTCCTTTTTGAGGATATATGACAAGGAAGCCAAGGCAGAGGTCCTGTCTGAGCAGTTGTATGTTCTGCTTTCCAGCTAAAGCCAAAACCCAGGACTGTTTAATAACAAAGCAGACTCAAAGAAGGTGGTCGTGAAATGTTTGTGGATGTCCTTGCGTGTTCCTTGGCAAGTCTATGGTATCACCTCTAGTACCCTGAGGGTGGTGAAACGATTCAGCTTGGTTGTTTCTTTCACACCTTCAAGAATGTGTGAGGTGTCATTTTGGATCTGCTAAGCAATGCTGGATGCCTGCCCAAAAAAATTGCTGGCCATGGGAACAGTTGAAGTCCTTATGAGAGAGGCTTGGGGGAGAGGGCACGAAAGCAGCCAATGGCAAAAGCACCCATGAAGTGTTTGCCTGTGTCTCTGCCCTTCCTTCAGCACTCCAATTTTGCACCTCTGCTGAGCCCCAGTGGAACCAGTTCCTCCTGCCCAGCCAAGGGCAGCAGGAAATGTTCTCCATCCAGGGGTGCCGGCTGAGCTGAAGCACCTGCAGCCACTCTGCTTGCTCCCAAGAGGGACAACTGCTGCAGCTGTGCTCTCACCCTCCTGCTATCCACCTGCTCATCTCCAGCTCTTGCTGGCAGCAGTGGGCCTCTGCCTGGCACGGCTGGGTTCTTTGTGCTCTGGAGGTTGGCACACCTGGGGAAAGGTCCTTTACAAGGTGGGTCCTCATGAATCTTGGGCACGAGGAACACAAAATTCGTAATAAGGTAAAGAACTTCTTGTGAGGCCACGAATGAGTAGGTAACACACACCTGAGGGGAACGGGTCTACCTCAGTTTTCTGCCATGAAAGCTAAGTGAGATTATCCTAGCTGTGAGTGCCCATTAGATTTGTATCCATCCATAGGCTTCAAATGGATTGCAGCAGCATCACTGCTTAAATCTTCATGTTCCAGACTAAATTCCTACTGGATTAAGCCTGTTAGAGAATATGAGCTCTTCACGCACTGTCTGTTTGACCTCTGTTTGCATGGCAAGATTTTGGCCTGTAGTTATTCCCCAAATATGTTGGGCTACTGTGTCTCCTAGGTAATAATAACATAACTTATATTACCTACTTAAAAAAGCCAGAAAAATTGGATTTTTTTTTAAGAGAAGGTAATGCTTAGAGAGAGAGACTCTGAAAGATCTGAAAATACCTCCTAATAGAAATGCACAGAAAGCTCTGTTTAACCACACCAAAGAGTCTCATTCTCTCCACATTTTGGGCACCTTTGTCTTCCTTTGCATATATAAAAGGTGAAGTATTTGGCTAGTTCCCAGCCAAGACTGCACACCCAGGATTCCACCCAGCTTCTCCACTCCAGTCATGCACACAGTTTTACCTGTTATGGCAATGAAGGCACTGGTGGGATGTGCAGCCTTGGCTGGTGCCAGCGCTTGGCCTCAAAAATTTGAGTGGTTAGGTGTTGCTGGCCACACTCTGGGATGGCTGCAGAAAGTTTGGCTGAAAATGTTTTCTGAAAAATGTACGAGGCTCAGTCCTCTGACAGCATATACATTTCTGCTTTACCAACTAATCTTAATTTACTGAAGAATCAACCTTTTCTTTGATGCATGGTGCCTGGCAATGTATCTGCATCTTTGGGTGACATTCAGGAGGCACTATTACTGCAGGCAGTGGGAGAGGACATTTTACAGCAGGCCTGATGGCTTGCGTAGGTATTCAGGGGCCAGACCAGAGATCAGTGCCAGTATCTGACTCAGCTGGTACTGCCAGACCTGAGACAGCCCCACAGGTGCTCCTAGCAGAGATGTCCTATCTGGGCTTTTTGGAGCCCAGAAGGGACTTCTAGGCTGATTCAGGTATCAAAGGGTCAACCCACCATTAGTAAAAGGGGATGTGTTGCACATATAAGTGGGGAATGGCTGTCTCTCTGGGGGAGGGCAGCTCCACCACTGGGTAGCTGGCACATAAACTCTTTTTGTACCTTGAAGGTGAAGAGAGGCCTGTGGTTCTAATATAATGCCTGACCAAAAGCTCGTTTTAGTAAATGGAGATCACTTGCAAAGCTTTGTTGTAGGCCTGAGGCAAAAATAGCACATGCTTTCAGGAGCACAGTCCAGAAGCAATGGAGGTTCTTCATGAGAGTGGGGCAGGTCCTGTGCTGCCAGTGAGTCCCTGCCTCGACATGGATATTGTCACTATCACCTACCTGCCTCTTCCCCGACAAGCAGCTTTGTGGAAGAGAAGTCTCTTTGGCTATGCTGGAATGACACGGGAGCGTATTCCTCCTGCAACCCAGGAGCGTTTCTGAAGAGCTTCATGGACTGTGTGGATCAGGAAGAGACTCTGTAATGAGCACAGTTCAGGAGATTTGCAAGTTCTGAGGAGACCATAGGTATGCCCTCTAAGAGGTCTGCTCTTTAAGTCCAGTGGCACATTCTGTGAGGACTCTTGTTTTCTGAGGAGCACCCTTTGGCAGAGGTGCCATATGCATGGGGCTCTGGCATCCACCTGCCATGCTGCTAAAGCAGGTGTGTGTATTTGGGAGGCATTTCTACACACACACAGGAGGGGTGCTTGTACACAAATACATATCTCTGTCTCTTATGTGGCTGTGTTCCTTTGAACTGATCCAGGATCCCACTGAAGTGAATGGGAGGTGGGTAAAGCCTACAAGCCTACCCATGGGAGTACCAATTTGCATGAGCATGTCCTTGTTTAAAGCAGACTACTGTTCTCAGCAGACTGCAGCCTTTTCCCCTTCTCCTTTTGTATTTTTCAGTATGAAAACACTGCATATACTTTGCCTCTCTGAGGTGTTCCTTGCGATACAAGAAACACACCTCCGTCAGTGCTTTATGTAGCCTTAGCACCTGAGGAAGCAAATGGCAAGCACTGGGGACTGATGGTGCTCAGCACACTCCTGGGAAGCCTTCTTGATCAGCCCCATGAGCTGTGTTCTCTCTTCCTGCTCTCCACTTTATCCCCAGTGTGTATTACACTTGCCCCAGCTTTGCAGAGATAATTTGCACTCTCCTAGTTCATTAGCTGCTACCCCCTCCTGTCCATGGGCAAAAAAAAGCCCTTACTGTTCAAAAGAACACATGCAGCAATCATTAATGCTGACCCTAATTGTGCCAATTCAAACCACTCAATAGCTCTAATTAAAACATCTCTTGTGCAGGGCACTGAACGGTAACAAAACTGTCACCCCGAACAATCAAATCATGGAGCTAAGAAATTTTTTTCCCCTGTTGTTCAAATGTTGTTGCTGCTGTCAGAAGGGTCATCTGAAGGGATTAAGTATGGGGCTTTTGTAGCCTGCAAAGTTGGCGGGAGTGGGGCGGGGGGCGGGGGGGGGAATATCTAAACCCAACCAATATCTTTTGGTCACAGTTTGAAATCAGAAGACCCCAACTTTTTTCTAGGTCTCCTTTCATCCACTTTACCCACCCCCATGCAGCAAGCAACACCTGCAAAGTAGACAGGCTGTTGGTTATGAGACACATGGACACCACAAGTCAACTTAAACATCTGCAAAGGAGGGGGTGAGGGGGAAACGCAGGCGTTCCTATCCCTACAACCTTGTTTCTCAGGGTCCTTGACTACACTTTCCTGTGTGCCATAAATAACTCTGCAATTACATTAATTGGTTGCATATTTGTTGACACAGGGGTGGACAAGGGTAGGTTATGGTGGGAGGATTTTTGCTTTCAGTGCAATTTTATACTACTTTCTTCAGATGTCCTTTAATCCCCACTCTCCCTTCCCCCGTTATTTAGAATTCTCATGTCTTTCAGAATAACTTTATAAGCCTGTGGGTGGGAGGGGGGAGCAGGAAAAAAAGAGCGTTAAAATTAATTTGATGGCACCCATGCACACACATCTGTTCTGCTGTGTTTCCCTAGCGAAGTCTATCAATCAAAAGGAAAAGGTTGATATGTATCACAGTGGGATATTTCAAAAAGCTGGATGCAAATAATTGTGTGCTGGAAGGTTTTATTCCGCACCGAGTTTCTGACAGGAATCAAAAGATCAAAATGGCGTGCATGTATACCTATATTTTATTTTACACTTCCCATTTTTTTTTAAGAAGGTAGTGAAATTGATAGAGCAATAGAGTTAACTACTAAAATTCCAGTCTCGGTATCTTTTGTTCTATTTATTGTTGTGCATGTCCTGAAGCCCAAACCTGGGACCAAATGTAAGAGCCTGACAATGCTGGAAGCACTTTTGTATCTGTGCTGCTATTTTAGATCATTACAGGAACACATGCTAACTACCCTATGTGGTTCTGGGTTCAAAACACCATGTCAGAGTATTTGGTATGGGGTACTTCACCCAGTCTCTCCTGCCAGTACCTCCTTGATTTGCTTTCTTTTGCTAGTAGTAATCAGAGTTGCAGACAGAAAGTTCATGGCACGTTGTGTTTCGTCTTTCCCCCTTTCTTCTCTCCTTAGCTGCTGTCCCAGATGAGAAGTAGGGAGTAGGATGACACAGTAGTGCGCTGGCAGTCTGCCTCTTCAAACACCCTGAGCACTTTCTGTTAGAAACCACCTTCACTGTTTCTTGTTCTGACTGCTGGGCTGTGCCGTGTGCTGTTACAACATTGCCTTGTCTCAGCAGTGAAGCCGTTTCATTTAGTGATGGATAAAATACCCCATACTTAAGAGTACAGCCTGACTCAGCCTTTAAGTATTCAGCATCGGTTAGTGACGGTGCACAAAATCTTGATGTATAAACGTGCATTCTTTATGTATAGAAGCAACAGGACAAAACCTAATAATGTTTTTAAAACGTTTTGAGGTGCACAGTCTCTTCTTGCGCAAAACTCCTTGCAAACTTGGCCATGTGAGCAGATATGTTCAGGATACCGTCTATTTTCACCAGTTTGCCTCAGATTCTGTGAGCACTAGCTAGGAGTCAGCAGGGGGAACACACTCTTCTCTAAAAGTGGGGGTGTTGCACTGTGGTGTGTGACGGTGCTGACCCACTTCTGCCTTTGTGCCACCACTGAGTGGTAATGCAACGCTCTCTAGTTTTCAATGGCAATGTGCTCTTACAATGGGATGAAGAGGAATAGGTGACACTGCTATATGGCATTCGAATGAGTGCATTTTGAGCAAGGTCTCTTCTTCATCAGCAGCTCTGGAGAAAAGAAACCAGAGCTCTTTGACAGTTTTGTTGTCTGTTGAGGGCAGTGGGACATAGCAAAACATGTCTTACACTTCTTGACATTTGCTTAAGAAGGGGAAATAAGGCACAGACAGGGTTTTTGACCAGCTCTAGGTGCTTTCTGCCAAGCTGAGAACAAATCCTGGGGCCCCAATATCTTGTCTAGCTTCTGGAAAGCAGCACCTCTTTTTCTGAGCTGATTCTTGCCTGTCTTCATATAGGAAGCTCTGTGTGTCTCTGTTGATCTGTTGAGCTGAGGGTAGGGGATTTCTGTAAAATACACTCCGGTGTAGATTCCCATCGCCTTCTGTATGGATCTCCCACGGTCCTGTCTGCCCTTCTGTCTCATTCCTTGCCCCCATTTTCTAGGCAGCAATGCTGGAGTCTATCCTCTTGACTAAGCTGTTGCACTTTAATTTTCAACAGGCCCCTATTGCTCTTGCACCTTGTGTGTGGTCTTTGAACGTTATGTGGCTCGGCAGCTGGGAATAGTGAGTGGGTGGGCAATTTAAAACAGAAAAGACTCTGTATCAGCACAGGGCTGAGGTTTGAACTCTGCTCAGCTTTGGATACGTGTAGCTGGTTCTCAGGGCTGTGATTTAAGTGCCGTTTCGCTGGTGTCAGTGTGAAACTTAAATCAGTGCTAAGAAACTGGTAGGGAAGAAAAAACAAACTTTGCCTGTCCGATAACGAGTGTTACTCTTGGCCCTAATGAAAAATTGCGGGATCAAGACATCTTAGAATGTATTCTGCTGTTTTGTCACCATTTTGCTTCCACAACTGAGAAGACAGAGTGTCTAATTTGATGTCAGGTTTTCTTTGCTGGAGTATATTTCTGAGCTGTTTCACACCATTTAGAACACAAATCTGATTCTGAGTTTCCTGAAGATATGGAGTGCTAACAGAGAGAGGTAGATGAGGGGGGTGCCAACCCATGAGACAAAATACTTTATTGCATTAATCTGAGCGTCTCTCTGAGACGAGGGAAATGTGCTCGTCAACAAAAGATAGTCCCAACAGGGCCTGGTCCTCAGTTGCTTCCTCTTTTTTGTTGTTGTTGTCTGTGCTGGTGGAGGATCACATGGAGGAGAGGTCAGACAGGAGACCCTGCCTTCCATGTGCCCTGGCATGATTCCCAAACACACACACACAAAAACTTCTCACCACTTTCGGTGGTGAGCCCACTCTGCATGGGCAGAGAGTTCTTATGTATGGGAGATTCACCACATGCTCTCCTTCGTGTTTGCAGCCCAGAGTACCAAGTCCTCAAAATTTCAGTGCAGAAGTAGTTCTTTCCCCACCCACTTTCCATCTATCCCACCCAGGTAGACAGGATGAGCAGAAAGAATCCTTGCCTTGATAAGATTGATAAATGAGGTTGGAACAGAGCTCCTCTTTTCTGGAGTCCATATGGAGTCCAACCCAACTTCAAACTCATAGCTGACAAAATAAAAAAAAAAAATTGGCAAGTCCCTAAGTACTTTTAAGGATTCTAAAGGTTAAAGATATGGTCAATTGGCATTCTTCTTAGAGCCTGGAGTGATGTTGTATTTGCTTCACAGAATTCAAAGGAGTGCACAATTAACATTAGAAATCTATTAGATAGATTTGGAAGAGTCATTCAATTTTCCAGTGCCACATATATACCCATCATTCACCACCACTGCAGTGGGCCTTATATTGATTTTTAGCATTATTCCCTATAATTTGCAAAACATAAGTAAGAGTAAGAAGGCCAAAAAAGGAAAATATCCTTGTTTTCAAAGAGCTGGCAGATTACAGACTAACATCAGCTATGTCATTGTAGTGGTTCCACCCTTAAAAACAGGTATGTGCTGCAGTACCATGAAAAAACATACTGAAGAGCAAATGAGCATTACTGCCTCTTTACTACATCTTGCACTTTACTGCATTCTTTTCTTTTTGGTTTCATTTTGTTTTGTTTTCATAATAATACTGGCATATGGCCAACAGCCTCTTCCCCTGGTGGAATAACATAGGTGCATGAAGGTATGGCTGGGTAATTGGATCAGATGGATGTGCACTAGTGAGAGGTGAGGGTCTGGCAGTGGTGGGAACTAATCAGGACTACTAGCAACTCTGGGAAACCAAAGTAGTGCAGCCAGGACCAACACAATTTAATATACTTTACAGAGGAAAAGTCTGAACAGAATTTCTGTATGAAGTATAATGAATGAAGTGGCAGACTCTAGATGGATTTCACGGGAAAAGTCTTGAAATCCTGTAATATTTTTGACAAAGGTTTCTGTTCAAGTATAAGTGAATATTCTGCAAAGAGCTTCCAGGATGAAAAGCCCAACAGGATACTTATTTTTCACTGACAGGGTTTCTGTTTCATTCAGGCACACATATATATATATATATAAATATATATGTATATATATATAGCCTCCATAAAAAGCTGAGACTCCTTCTTGTTGACATAATCCAGCAAATACACCCCAAAACATACTGAACACCCCAAAGCAATGTGTCTCTTCTTCTTAGCAAGTGCGAATACTTTGCACTCAGCTACAACTGACTATTATTCCATCATGGGAAGAGGTTGTTGGCCATATACCAGTATTATTATGAAAACAAAAAAGAAAGGAATGCAGTAAAGTGCAAGATGTAGTAAAAAGCTCTGTTGACAGTGAGATGGCACTGTAAAATTGCTGTATACCGTGATGTGAATCCCTTTGAACCCAATGACGTCTGAGTTCCACCCTCATAATCAATGAGTCAAACTTACTCCTGCCCACACTCCCCATGTTCTGCCTATGTCTAGGAAGTTGGGGAAATTGCATTCTACCTCATTTTAGCGTGACTGGACAGACTTTCTCTTCCTGTGGTTGCTATTCCTAACTGCATAGGGTCATGAGTATGCTCAGTTGTGGCTTTTCAGTCTTTACTCTGGACTGCCCTGAACTTGCCTCTAGATGGAGATTTCCACGTGTCAACGTAGTAGAAAAGGTTCTTCCGCTACTGCAGGTTCTCAGCAATTAAGGCCTGGCAGCAATGGAAAATTCTCTGATTAAAATGGTCCAAATGATTCAATGGGCAAAAAGTTACGAAAAAACCCCCAAAAACCAGCTCTAAATTCTGCATTGTTACAACCTACAAGAATGAATCTTACAGCAGATTTCCCATGTTCTTCTTTACCCCTTTTATTAATTGTGACAACAAATGAAGTCTAAACCTCTTGCAGGACTGATTGTAGCATCTACAGACTTAAAAAAGAATCTTTAACAGTAAATTAGTCCCTAAAAGCAATTACCTCATATTTGGAGGCAGCAGATTATTCTCTGTTGAAAGCTGAGTAATCATTTCTACTCAACATGTGCAAGAGGGGATTTGTGTCCCGACGGAAGCTGTGGCAGATAAATCTCAACACGGTTCTGAATGCCAGTACTGTTCAAAAGAGGACAGCGATCTTCTGAAACTTGTTTGAGGACAAGACAAGTAGAAGCAGAGGCAAATAATCAAAGCAATCAAACAGTTCTCCCTGAACAGTTGTCAAGACCACCAATACACACATCCTGTGCCATGAGTTTGTGGTGGTGCGCATGATATGCAAGCACCATGGCAACAAGATATTAATCATCAAGAGAGACGGGCACAGGTCGGGGTAAGTCTTCAGAGGTGCAAGTCGTAGGCTGTATCTCGTGTACACAACAAGCCCCAACGGTACCAGTTTCAGCGCTACCTCAGCAGCATTGCATAGCTGAATTCCTTATGGCTGAGCTTACGTCGTCCTCTGAAGGATCCGTATGTTGGGCCTGGTATACAAATGCCTGGACACAAAGAACAATTTCTCTTCCAGTTCTGTGTCCCTCTCTCTTTGTGGTTTTCAGTTATAGACTCTGAGTAAGTTCTTTGCTAGTGAGACACCACTGATTGAAGTGGCACTGTGCCAGCAGTATTTGGCGCTCTGAGTGATGGCAGGGATTTTTAGAAGAGTTCAAGTGAGAAGATTAGGTGCCCAATCTCTCTTTTGTTTGGTCAATAGCCTTTTCTTGGCTCATCAGCATCTCTGCAAGGTCACTGATGCCCAGTGCAGGCACTTCCTACTTACCAGCAACCTGAGAGAACTAACAGACAATTTAATGGCACAAAGCTTTCTGTTTCTGTAATTTATTTTATTTATCTAGATTTTTCTTTGATGATGACACACCAGCAAAGTGCACCTATACTAACTGGAGTACCAGGCCCAGTGTGCTGAAGAGTTAGGCACACATTTTCAATGGTGAAAGTGACTCACCACTGGAAAAAAACCCACGTATTTTCTCTCTTAATGGCATCTTTAAACAGAGTTTGGATGTCCCTCCAGCCTCCTGAATGGTGACTTGCTGAGATTTTTGGGTTCAGAATAGCTCAGTAAAATTTAGTGGTGATACACAGGCCAGGCTATGAAGTCTCTTCTGCACTAAGGCAGTTATTACCCACAAAGGAAATATTTCTCCCTACAAAGAGACACCTGGCCATGGCTGGAAGTACCATGTGGCAAGGTTATGAACAGCTTTGACCATGAAGGGGTCAAAGGGTTCTGCTGACCCTCTCTGGAACTTCTACTTGGTGTTAAGATGCTGCTGGTGTCAGGGCCTCATAGGCATTGGTGGGTTGGTTTCTGGTGTAGCTGGTATTGTTTATCAGGGATTAAGAAAACAATTACTTTTTCATGGTGGTAACAGGTATTTATCTAGCATAGAGATCCTGATATCCTTGTGTTGTGTGTGAAAAACACACCAAAAAAGACATTGATGTTTAAAGCACAAGTGATAAAGAACACATGAAGGCAAAACACAAAATAGGTCAGATGCAAAAATCCCCCTACAAAATTGGAGAGGAGAATGTAGGCAAGTATAATATTGTTATCTGGACTGGAATTTAATCAAGACTTAAGTATGAGGCGATGTGGTACTTCAGTGGTGGGATCACCGCCCCAGCAAAACTGTACTAGATTCTGCTTGTCTTTTCATAGATTCAGGTGTGCACCAGTATAACTTGTCCAACCTCAACAGAGCTGATCCTGATACACACAAGGACACTCATATTCAGATTTCCCAGCTCTTCCCCTCCTCTTCCCTTCAAGGTCTCTCTGCTCATGTCATGTGGAATGGCACAAGTTCAGGTGTGGATCAGAGAGACTTTGAAATGGAAAATCAGAGGATACCACAGGCCATACTGGAGAAGAGCTGGCAAAGCTTAGAACCAGGCTAGCAGAGTGGTGAGGGTTAGGACTAAGGTAGGCTTGTACAGGATGCTGTGTTTGGAGTCCCAGAGAAATCCACAAGCCAAGAATAATGAATACTGGCAGAGCTCCATGTGGGTAACAAACAGCTTATCCTGTCTAGGCTAATGACAAAATGTTACATATTGGCATTTAAAAATTTTTAATTTTTTTTTTTTTTAGGAGAAGAAAGATTAAAGCAACTGCTATACCTAAACACCCTGCTTTGCTCTGATAAGATGCCAGAATTACATGACTTCTACTGTGTAACAAAGTTCTTTGTGTGGGCGTAGCAGCCCTTCCCCATACCTAGTGGATACACTCTAGGGAATTTTTGCAAGTATTGCCCCTTGTAAGGTCACTGAGTAAGGAAAGCTAATACACTGTATGAAAAAATGTCATGTTTTTTGTGTTTCTGTAAGAGCACCACAAAACAGTCCTACATAAAGGTTATTATCACTATTACATGCACAGCAATTACCCCCCATGCATATTACTCTGCAATACGTTGAGCCTCTGCCTTGCCCTCCATTAAACTCAAGATGGCAATTTGAAAATTAAGGACTTGATGTGAATGCAAGCCAGTCTAGTTCACAAGATACCCCCACCACTCAGTCCCTCTGTCAGGTAGAGGACTTGGCAGTACTCTCTGCCTCCAATGCTCAGGGTGTACAGGTTGCTGCCATTACAATGCCATGGTACTGCTCCCTCTTTAGACATGCCTGTAGAGACTGGCCCATGCTGGTAGATATATCTCCATTTTCCCCTCTTCTCCTGCTTCTGCTCCACAGCTGCACTAACTCGCCTGCTGTGAGACGATGCTCACTTTCTACCCAAACTTCCCATTACTGAGTGCCTGGTGCTTGGACGAACTGGGACCCATGCGCAGTCTCTAAGGGCTTGTCATCTCAAGAGGTACTAAACTTGGACTTTGGATGGTTTCCCATGTATTACCAAAGACCCCGAACACACCACCCGCACGGGGTCTGCAGGATTTGCTGGGCAATGCAAAGCAATGGGCTGTGGGGCTGGGTCTGCAGCTGGGGACGTAGAGGAAGATCTTCAGGGAGGGGTAGACTCTGTGGCTGTGGGTCAGCCATGCCCCGAGTCTCGGCATGGAGGTGGCACGACGAGCTGCACTCCCTGAGACACGAGCTTACTCCTATAGCAGCCTTGGCTCCAGAGCGCAGGACCAAACGAGCATGGTTTGAGGACCATGAGGTGATTTTCTATGCCAAATTTACTTGCTCGCTGACTCGGCCCGGCTGCGCGGCTCAGCTGTCACTACCTCCGCCGGGGGCTCGGGCCGGGTGTGCCCTGCAGGGCTTTGGGGCGGGCGGCACAGCCCGGCAACCCCGCGGGGAGTGCCGGCCGCGCTGGCTGGCCGTCTCCCGCGGCCCCGCCGGGGCTGCCCGGCACCCACGCACACGTCCGGCCGCCGGGACCTCCAGGTGCCGCCGTGCGCTCCAGGTGCCGCGGGGCGCTCCAGGTGCCGCGGGCACGGGACAGCGCCCGCCCCGCGCCCTCCG
>VXBT01001141.1:262883-313035 GCA_013400235.1 Oriolus oriolus | reverse complement strand
GGGGCCGGCGCTGCTGCACCGCCCGCCGACGGACGCGCCGCCGTCCGGGAGAGCCGCCTCCGGTGGCCGTAGAGCCGCGCCGCCCCGAGGGACGATGGTGCCGCGGGCCTGGCGCAGCGCGGGGGCTCGCCCATTCCTGCTGGCGCTGCTGCTGGTGCATCTGCCGCCGGGTCGCAGCCACCGAGCCACGGGGCCCCGGGTAAGTGAGCTGCCGCCCCGGCGCGGCAGGTTGCCGTGCCCTGCCCCGGCCCGCCGCCCCCGCGCCCTGTCAGCGCCGCAGGTGGAGCCCCGGCCGCCGGGCAGCGACCCCGGCCCCGCTGCTCCCGGGCGCGGACCCTCGCAAGGGCCTCCCCGCTCGCTTACTAAAAGCCGGGTATCGGCTGCATGCGAGAAGTTCATACACCGGTATTAACTTGTTGGTATTTATTGCAGAAAAACACGGGAGGGGGGAGGTTGGCAGGCTGTGTTTTTATGTTGCGCGACTTGCATTTAATGTAGCCCCTGTTGCCAGCACATAGCTTTAGGACTTTTCTTTTTTTATGTTCCCGAGCAGGGATTAAATGAATCCCTGCAATAAAGCTAGATGCCTTCAGCCCGGGTTTCTCTCTGTAGGAGTCTAGCTCTGTTTTTTTTAATCTGACAATGTTTGACTCTTACTGGGACTGTTCATTTCACTTACCAAACTATTGCATTGCTCTGGGGGAGAACCCAACATTTTTCTAAATATGGTTCTCCCAGTGAGTGAGTGTTACCACTGCAGCACCACTACGGAGTAGCGTGAGAGTTTTCAATTATAAAGCTACAAAACAGTAGCTGTTCTTCAGCCAATGCTGCAATGGAAGCACAGCTCTGGGTAAGTAAGTGGAAAAACTAATCTCTCTGCAAGCATGTTGGTTGGATTGGCTGTGTGCATTCTTGACCCAGCAGTCTAAAATGCTATGAAGTGTAGTACCTAATTGACTTAAACCATCGTTAGGCAAGACCAGGAGTCTTTGAAATCCCTACTCGGACAAACTATAACAACAAGAGACTTTAGTGAAAAGTTCTTCTTTTTTCTCTAATGGAAGTGTTTGACCATGATGGCTATTAAATACTTCTCAGAGCTATGGAAAGTGTGCAACTGGCTGCACTGATGTTGTACACAGCTGTGCTGTGTAGCCTCTTTTATGGCCAGATGTGTAACAGCAACTGTTAGTTGTGATCTCACTAGTTCTAAGTCAGAACTGGTGTGTGCCATAAATTACTGGAGACCTGCTTTAAAAGGTCAGGAAACACAGGGGTGCTTATGCATATATCTTTAATACCTGATATTAAGCATAAACCCTCAGAATTGGAATGATTCCACATAGAGAGGAGCTTTAAAGGTGATACGTAAGAGTCTGGCTGGATGACTAGGACCTTCTAGTATCCAGTATCTAACTGCTTTAATGAAGCGCAATTGAAACAACAAATAAAAAAATCTTGATGGCAGTGCATAATTGTACAATGAGCCTGTATACCAAACAGTTTTCATATATACCATTTTTTATACTGTACTTTACAAGGCAGTTTAATTGCTCCCTGTGCTGTGTTGTCTTGGAGTAGGAGCTACTTCAGGGGAGTGGAAAACCAAATACAAAGGACTACAGATTTACTTTTTGCTTGAAGTAAGTAAACTGACTTGGCTATTTCTTCTTTCATGACTGGAGAGAATATCAGCTGTGAGCACTAACATCTACAGTTCAATAGGACCATGTGCCTTAAAGTTTTAACTTAGTGTGCTAACTTATGAGCTCTTAAATAGAAAACTGTATATTTCCAGGATGTCTAACGCATGAAATCTGTCTTTTTGCCCCTCGAAGTGTCATGATTAAGTGCATGTGAAGGTGAAGAGTTTGGTTTACTTGGTTGCAACCAGGTTGATTGATATAAGCCCCTGAGCTTCATCTCTTGCAGCGATTAGACATTGCCAGCAAAGTTGTCATTAGTATAAAGGTGCCATACTTCAGATTCCAATGAAAACAAAAATGCTTTATTGTTACTTTCTTAAATAATGACTACCAGGTTACACCAGTATGTATTTCACATGTGGACTTGCAATCAAGAGTGTATTCCTGTCAGGAAATCTCCCTGGACGGGTGTCAGTGTTGCAGTTCTGGGGCTCTGATCTTGTAGGTGTGCAATTGCTAGGTGTGATACCTGCTCTTTCACACTCTTTTCTGTATGGTAAGCACTAGAACCACAGTATTTGCAAGCTGAAATGCTTTTAAAGGTGAACAACAGTTTTTAGTCCTACTCAGTGAATTCAAATGACCAGCAGTAATGCTTCAATCAAGTTCTAGATCTTCTTCCTTGCATTTTCCTTGCTACTGTAGTGTTCTAAGATAGGCAGCCAGCGCTGTTACTGAATACATAAGCAGAAGAGAATGGCTTGCTACTGTTTGCAGAAAATGTTGAAAAACTAGAGGTATTGAAGAGAAATAGGTGTATCTACATCTCTTGTGCCAATAAGGGATGAAACTTTCAGATGAAGTGAATTCAGGATAATTACTTGAATACCAAGGTAAATTACAAGTGCAGCTAGTACCTACAGGTCTGTTGAAGAACTTCTGGCTCTCAAAAGATATATGAAGCTTGCTGTTTCTTGTTACAGTGAAACTATGAGCAGTGATGTGAATTCCTTAGGCTTGGTGTCAGTGACTTGTAGGAAACATCTGGCTCTTGCATGTACACTGTTGCCCAATGACAGTTAATAACAACTGTCCCAAGTGAAGCCCCATAGGAAGTCTAATGTCTTGTCCTAGAAATAACTTGGAAGCCCAAGGCTGCTGTGTGACTTGTTTCCTCAGCTGACAGACTCTAGTAAAGCTTCTGCTGTGTTGCACAATCACCTGGTCACTTCTACTTTTGTAGCTCGAAAGAGCATTGTGGGACTATCCTTGAAAAATGTCTGTTTGAAGGATTCTACCTTCTGGAAAAAGATAATCAGGCTTTATTTTCTATTCATATTATCTTCATGTGTGCCTCTTTCACTCTGCTGGCATGAGATCTGAGGTGTGTGACAAGCCAGGTCTTGCTGTTTCCCCCCTCCTTGATCCCAAAGTGATAGATGGGGAGCTTGACCGGGCTGGCTCTCGCATCTCCTACTGTGTGGTGCGTTTAAGCAGTATTCTTTCATAGCAGATTAAATAGATTGTGCCACTCAGCTCTCTTTTCCTCCATCTGGACAATTAAGTGTGACCTTTGTTTTTTCAGGTTCAGAGAGAGATCTGTGTTGGCCCTGTTATCTGAGTATAACTCCTGACCATTACGAACTTCATGCATTTATGGCAGAGAACTGTTGGTGACAGTAATGACAAATACTAGCACAGAGAAATGGTGAATGCTTGCAGAAGACCCAGAATGTGTCTGCAGCAGTCAAAAGCTGTCCTACAAACAGGCTTGGATTTCTGGGAGACTGGGGACCTGTGCCCCTCCAGTGGCTTCAGAGGACTAAAAGATGGTAGGGGAGGACAGGGTAGTCACTATAATTTTCTTCCTAGTTTCACGCATGGAAACGTGTCATATCTCCCCTTGAAAGGCATGCTGGGGGCAGACCTTACAGTGCTGTTACGAAGAAAGGTAGTAAATAGTAAAATGGTGAAGCTACCAACAGTTTCCAGTGCATGAACTGGAGTGCCACAGAGCACTGGGAATTTCCTGTTGCAGTTGGCTACTAGTTAGAACGCCAAATAAGAATCTTGATAAAAAGTGCTGAAAAGGCTCCTGCAGCTTTGTTGTTCCCTCTGGAGGAGCAAGCAGTATTGCAGCTTATGCAGGAGTGGCACAAGGAGTGTGTTCTGCTCTGTGTTCACTGCAGCCCCACAGGAAGGGTTCCACAAAGCAGATGTCTTTATGCATGCCCTAGCAAAATTAGGGAGTCTGTGTTCTTTGTGGTGGGAAGAAATTACAAAAGCACATGTAAACAAAATATGAGGCAGAGGGCTTTATACACAGGAGATCTAGAACAGAAGCATGAACATCAGGATAGGTTTTGAATGACTGAATTTTGTTTCTTGGTTTGAGCTTAATCACCACTCTGCATTGCAAAGGTCTACACTAATAGTTAGCAACTGAAGCAATTTAATGCTTTTAGATGTCTTTACCGTTGGAGGGATTCATTTAATGAAGAAACAAGTACCCAAAGGCAAGGCTTTAGAAAAGAGGTCGGGCAGATTTGTTACTCTGTGGCAAACAGCTTTTAGTTACGGATACCCTGTTTTGGTTGGGTGAGGGATGTTTTTTACCCAAGTGGAAACTCTGGGAGCTGTACTGATTATTTCTCCTTGCTCCTGTTTAGACCTTTAATGTTAGCTGAATTTGTTTATGTGTACTAAAGAAACTGCTGTGACTTGTGTTTTTTAAACAGTATGCAACTGTGTTGAAGAACAGGATTAATTCTTGTGCAGCGAAGTATTAAAACATTATGTTCCTATTGGAACAGCAGGCCCTGTTCTAAACAGAAAAATGGTGTAGGATTTGACTTGCTCTGTGTAGTCTTAGAGTTGGTGTTTTAACTGCCTGAACTTCAGAGTTGGCTACAAGAATATTTCCACTCATGTTAATGAGCTGTGCTGTTAATGAAAGATTTCTGGCCAGCAAAAGATTAGGTATAGAAAAAGAAACTGCTCATGTATTTTTTTCTGGTGGTGGCAGCAAGCTCTGTAGCTACAATGATAACCTCTTGGACTAGTTTTCCAGTTTCTAGCTCTAGTCATGTGCTAAGGTAATCTTCACAGTGCAGAGCAGATGCTCTCTTGGCTTCTTTCATTTCCAGATGGCCTGAAGCAATTGGTAAGATGACTGTAAACTCATTTCAGTAGTGTAGTAGCTCTGAAATATTAATACTGCTATTTAAATATCTTAGATGTTCTTATCCTGCCATCTCAAACTAATTGCGACATTACTATGTCAAAAAAACCCCAAACAAACAAAACCCCATTTGTCTCTCACTTGGCTGGTGAATCCCAGTTCTTCTGGTGCTGGCACATCTGACAGTGCAGTTAAGTGTTACACAATCAGCTTTATGCTAACATTAAAAGCTAAACATGGAAGCAATACAGGTGGAACTAAAGCTGATCCCTGAAGGCTGCTGTGCTGACTGCCGTACTTAAGCATCCTGTGGGACAGTGTGGTGGCTTCCTGTCAGAGTCCCCTGGCAGGTGCCATGAGGTCCCTGGTGCTAATGCACCATCCAGGGACTTTGTGGCACAGCAGATCTTGAGCCAAGCTTGGTGTGCAGTGGAAGTAGTTTACTGCTTTGGTCCTCAAGTGACATTCTGGCAGAGTAGCAGCTGTTGTGACTTGAACTGTGACGCTTACAAGCTGAAGTGCTGTCATTGCATTGGTAGGACTCTAAGCTTCCCATGCTCACTTGTGAGAAGCTCTTCTGTTTGTGAAGTTCTTGCTCTAACAGTGAAGGCTGCCATTGATGTGGGTGTATTCATTCCACGCTGGAGCTTTCTGGATGAGGTGGGAGGTCAGTGTGAGATGTTTGGTTATGCAGAGAAACTACTGGGATATGATGGAAGTGGTAGGTAACTGTCTGCCTCTTCTGACTGGCTCACGTGAGCAGTTACAACTTGTGTTCAGCAGCTTATGTGTGAACCATGTGAAGCTTTCTGTGTGTGATGACTTTACTGCTAGTAGGTATGAGAGTATAAGGAGTATTCTGGCACCAGAACCCTGACTGAGAATGCAGCTCTGCATGTTTTGTTTTTGGTTTTTTGTTGGTTTTTTTTTTTGGTGATGAGGGGAGGAGGCATTGTAGCTTTAAGAGAATAACAACAGGAAAGCATAGCTAGTCACACCAGGGTGTAAAGTTTTATTCAGGACAGTGAAAACCACCCACTATACAAAAGAGTTCTTTGTATATGGCCTCACATAGGCTATCAGCAGCTCTTCAGCCTGAGAGCAGCTTCCCCAGGATAAGGCCTTCCCTTGAAACCAGCCTCATGCCTCCTATCCTGGATGTTTTTTCTCTTTATTAAAGTAGGTTCTTGATGCAACTTAGGCTCATGGGGGATGCTGCAGTAACAATATACATGGTGTTAGCAATATTCACGGGCATTATGAAAGAGTCATCTGCTTGTTTGGTGAGGGAAGCGTTGCCTCGTATAGTGGGCCTGCCCTCTGACCAATGCTATTTCTTAAAAACTTGAGGTGACAAATATGGTTGTTATGCTTCCCTACAAGAACTGCTCCAAGGGAAGCCTGTGCTGTCTGAGTAGAAGGCCTTCATGCTGGAAGTGCAGCCCCTACAGTATCACGAGTGACGATGGAGCAAACCGGCTTTGGCTTGTGAAGGGATTCACTCTAGTCTGTGGGGCACTTTGAGGGTGGTCTGGAGACTGGCCTGAGCCTGACTGGATGATGCCAAGGTGACAGCAGCAGCCTGGAGTAACACCCTTGGTGGAAGGCTGTCCTGTCTCCTGCACTGGAGATACACGAGAACCATCTGGATGCAACCCTGTGCCATGTGCTCTGAGATGACCCTGCTTGAGCAGGGAGGTTGGACCAGATGACCCACTGTGGTCCCTTCCCGCCTGACCCACTCTGTAATTGTCAGATGTTTCTGTTGTGCGTCTGTCCTTAGAGCAGTGGCCTAGAAGGCCCTCTAAGCCTCCAGCTGCCTGGACTGTCAAACTCTTTGCTGGTGGTCTCCAGCTGCCTGGACCGTCAAACTCTTTGCTGGTGGTCTCCCAGCTGTAGCCTGCTCAGAAGGATGTGCCTGCATGTTGGGTTTGTGCATTTTTGCCTCCCACTGGCTTGTGGTTGGGCCAGCTGCTTCTGAGGGCCCACTGACAGAGGTTTTCATTTGGAGTGGCACATAGCTATGCAGTGGGCAAGTGAGTGGTAGGTGTGAAATGAGAGCAAGCTTAAGGACTTCCCCCCAAGGTCTGTGCCTAGAGATAGGAAAATAACACTAGTTACTGTAGTAACAGAGGCTGCATCATTAAAGGTTGGCTCAGGGTTTTGGCAAGTAGAGTCTGGCGGCAAAGCCTAGACAAGCAACCCACCAGTGCTGCTGGCAGACTCTGCATGCAGGTGGAGGAAGCCATACAGAAACTGGTGCGTGTAGGCAGATAACTTGCTCTGCCATGAGCATCTAGATTCCCCTCTTGGGCTGGAGCTGGAGTTCTGTTGCCTCTAGATGAAGTAGATGAATGAATGTGAGCAGGGCATCGTACCTGAGTAACAGCCACAGAGGACCATACTGCTCACTGCTTGAGCATAGACCCAGAACATGTGCCAGGGTTCTGTAAACTGGGTCGTCTTGCCCCATACACTCTGACTTGAAGTGGCTGAGGGGAAAGAAGCAGACTGTCTGCATGCAACATTCCTTCTGTGCAAGGCATAGACTATTGAGATTCTATTCTATGAATCTATTGAGATTGGCTCCATAGGCTACATGGCAGCCCTTGTCAGTCTGAAGTTAAATTTGATTCACTGCTATAAGAGCATTGGCCTAATATAATTTTTTTCTATCCTGAGTCTCATGACAAACTGAAAGAATGTAATTTTATCCTATTCAGAGTGGAAGAAGTGTGCTCTTTCTGTTGAGCACACTTCTCACTGAGATGTTGATTAAAGCTGGGGTTGAGCAGGTGATAAAAGTGAGGGCTTTCTCATGGGAGAGCCTCTGATAAAAAGAATCATAGTAAGTGGAAGGGAAGGTGTGTAGGGATAAGAAAGATGGGGAAGTAGGACACATGAAATAACTTGTTTTTCTAGGGTTTTTCTTGGCCACTGGTCCAGTTAATGATAGTTGGAATCATATCCAGAGAGAAGTGCTGATCCTCAAGTAGGGAGGAGAGGTTCTAAACACTTAGTGGGCAGATTCTGTTTCAGAGTTTCTCTTGGCCACCAGTCCTCTGTTACCATTACTTGGGTCACAGACTAGAAGGAATGTGGAAAATTTTGTCCATCCCTGTTCTCTTCTCTGTTCCATGACTGAGAATTATCGCTTGAATTGCACAGGGAAGCCATATTCTGCCTTCTGATGAACTAAGTCCACTAACTTAGCTGCTGTATGTAGGCTTGTGATGCACGGAATAGTGCTTGTTCTGTAATTTCATGGAGCCAGAATAGCTGATTGACAACTTTTTCTTTGGTTATATAGAGAACCCAAAATACAAGATCATACACTCCTTCAGCTGTAATTCTTATACTTTAGGGTTTGGCACTCCAACAAATTAAAGCAATCCAATACAGCCTTAATGTAAAGGTAACTGTCTCAGATTCTATGGCTATTGTGGGTTGCACAAGAAGCAGTGTGACCACGCATGGTATGGAGGGGGAGTGAACTGGGAACCCAAGAGATAAGGAAAGCATCCTTAGGTGAAAACACCTGGTAGAGGTAGTGGTATCCTTTAATGTCCAGATGTACACTATCTCTAGATCTTGCTTCTGTGTGTACCATACACATGCTAGTCAGAAACATGTAGTATGGTAATCTTTTGCTGCAGCATGGACTCCCTTGAGTAGCATGAAGATTAAAGAACTTTAGCTAGTACATCAAACCACTTCCCTTCCCACTTCTTTGAAGCAGATTTATATGCGTTCTATACTTGGGCTTAAACAAATACGTGGTGGAACTAGGTGCAAGTTAAGAACTAAAAAGCCAGAAGCTCTTGGGTGTAATTTCCAAGTGGAGGATATTAAATGAGTTGGAGTTTGTGGATACTAGCCAGATGAAGGGGTTTCTGTCTGAGCCAAGAAGCTGCTTCTGATTTGGGTCTAGTTACCATACAGAATGGCGGTAACTCTTGTTGGCTTCTGCCTGGAGTTTTGCATTTGGCTTATTCCTTTGCCCTTAAAAGTGTGCAGACAACTGTTGCGAAAGAAGATAAGCTGTGTGCAAAATTAGCTTTTAAAAATGTGTATGCATCTGGAACACTAGAGGATTATCAGCTCCAAACTTGTAGGGAGATGGGAGTTTTAATGTGCGTACTTCTCAGGCTTAGTGGAAGCAAATTACTTTTAACATAGAAATCTGTGAGACTGGTATGTGTAAAATGAACAGGGGTGTTAATGCAATGGTTTTTTTCCTCCACTGTTTTTTTTTTTTTGCTCCACAGTTCTAGAGATTAGTTTGACTTATTTCACTTTCTGTGTCTTAACCTCAAAATATGTAAATCTAGAAGAACTTGATCCACCTTTTAAAATTAAAAACAATACCAGTATCTACAGCCAAGGCTTTGGAGTTCTGTCAGGTAAGGGATTAGGTGTAGGTGCTGCCATATCTTCCTGCTGTTGTAGTAAACCATGGCCAATTGGATTCTCAGTGCTGCTGCTGGTGGTGTTATTTGCCCTCAGCTAGCTGCAATGCATCTGAAATATTCCTGGAAATTAGGCTAGATGCAGAAATCTGTCTGACTAGAGCTTTAACCTCTGAAAGTGCTTGCCATGGGATAGGATATCTTAAATGCACTGCACATGTGTAGAAGTCCAGGGGTTTAGTTTTTGACTGTGAGAGAATGGTGCTTCTGGCTGCTGTACCTGAAGGCCTCAGGTTATTCTAGAGATGCTGTCCTGCAGCTTTGTAGGTAAAAATCTGAAGTGATGGCCAAGTGACGCTGCTTATCTGGATAGGTGATACCTAATGGTGGAATGAGGTATTTCAGTGGTGGCTGTGCTACCTGTCTCATGCTTTCCATAAAGGGGGTGAACGTTGAAGAATTTTGCTATGATTTTTTTATCAGGGTTGCTATGCTATCATTCCTCTGACTTTGTCGTGTCTGTGGGCTGTCTTTCCTTCTTTGTTATTGTGTAGGTACAGAGAGTATTTTTATGAGCAGGATTCATACCCCTAGGTCTAGGTTTGAAAATCAAAGCTGTCTTCTATGGGCTTTAGCTTGTTAGGTGCTCTGTAGAGCCAGGGATGTTCTGCTTCATAGAGTCAGGATGTTTTCTCACTGGCAGTAACTGCTCTTGCACTCCCTTTACTTTCCCAGTTTAAGCTTGAACTGTAGAAGGAGTAGTAGGTGCAATTTCTATGGACTTTTACAAAATGGACATAATTTGCTGGTGGTAGCATATTAATGATTGTTAAATCCATTGTCTAGAAGTATGAGGAAGTATGTCAGCCCAAGTTTCTTGGTTTGGGTGCTCATCTTCAGGAGCCCTCAGGGAGCTGAGTGTTCTCTTCACAGTGAACTCTGAAAGTGCTTTATGCTCCAACTTGGTGGTGGTTTTCTTTGTCCAAATTAAGGACTCTTACTTCGAGGTAAGTCTAGTTGGCTCAGAAGTAATCTGGATGCTACTGCTGTAGCTGTTGAAGACTTAAGTTTTCCAAGGCTGTCAGGTTTTGTCCTCTCCTCAGTTCCCCTGAAGTAACAAATGGGTTAGTAGAAAAAAATCGTGTTCTGCTGGACTTGAGCTGTCACCTAAGCTACTACCCTTCTTAAAACTTGAAGAGTTGTTAAAGTCTAACTGTTGGTGCTCCCCTGAACTTCCTAGCTCACCTATCAGTTATGCATACCCTGAAAAATCAGGATTACATTTAAGGTGGCTGATAGAGCTTTAAATAACTGGACAAGTTAAACATTTGCCATTTTGTTACTAAAATAGGGTGTCTCTTAAAGGTGAATAAGACAGGGAGTGGAAAGCAATCAGTGTGAAACTTTGGCTTTTCCTGTCTTCGTCTTCAGTTGTCAATGAGACTATATAAATTTCAGGATTTTTATTGTGAACAATAGATACCTAAGGGAGTTCCAAACTAGCTGGATTGTGTAGAGAAGTTGAGCTTTTCTTTACCATGAAAGTGCTTCTTCACCTGAAGCATTTTGGCAGCAGTACTGGAGCTGAAACTAGCTGTTGCTCATCAGCATACTGCAGTGTATGTTTTGCAGATTTCTGATCTGGATTTGAAAGCACCCATAGGACAAAGCATCCTAACTCATCTGCACTGTTTTGTAAAATCTCTCGGTGTGTAAACAGGTATGATGTGTAGCTGTTAGCTTTTATCCTAGGAGGATGAAGCTATCCTGGTTTGTGTGTATGTGGTTCTTGCATGAAAGTAATTAAAAAAAAAAAGTCAGTCCAAACTTCCAAATTGGGTTTTGCCTGTATAATTAACTTAAGAAAAATGCAGTGTATCTTCTAGAACACTAGGATTTTTTGGTGCTGAAACTGGAAATGAGTGGGAGGAAAAAAAATTACCCCACTTGAGTAAATTTAAGCAGTCCTAACACCTGTCCATCAACATTTCTGCATTTGGCCCAGTTGTATGACAAGTATATTTTGAACCCAAAGATTTGAGAATCGGATCTAACTTGAATAGCTGGTGTCAGAAGCAAACTAAGTTTGAGTTTTCTGTCAGAACTCTAAGAATTTACCTGAAAGTCTTCAAATTTTGCTTCTAGTTCTGTTGGCAAACAAAGCCAAAAATACTTCTGCAGCTGCTTCACATAATCAAGAGACTTTTTCCCTGGCACCTGCTGAAGTCTCAGAATCAGGAAGAGTTCAGTGGTAGAACCTCATGCAATTTGAAGAGAAAGATTTGATAAAAGAAATCAAGCAACAGTGTGCTCTTAAGTGAATGACAGTCCCAAATAGAAAGTTTAACTTCAGCTCTTGGCAAGTTTTTCTCCGTAGCAAAGAATACTGAGTTGCAAAGGCATATCTCCTTTTCCCCCCCATGTTTAAAAAAGGCAGATATCTTACCACAGTAACTGTTCTTTCTGTTAAACTTCATACCTTCTCAGGTATCCCATTCAACTCTTAGCTCTTTATTGCTTTTGTTAAGGAAATTTCCACATCTGACCTTAAGTGGAAAGTCTCTACTATAACTACTTCCAAATTAGCCTGCCCACTAAGAGTGTCACCTACAGAGTAGCTATAGGTGAAAAGCTTCTTACTAGCTTTTCCTTTGTCTAGACTCCTGTCAAAATCTGCTTCATTCCCTCTAAGATACGTACTCTCTGGGTGTGCCTCTGTTCAGGCAGGACAGCTGGAGTGGGAGAACAATTCTGAACTTGGTAGTTTTTGCTGAACTCTGCCGGAAGCCTTCCTCCTGGTAAAGGTGTGTCCAATTTCAGGAATTCATGCTTTTCTTTGGAATCACTGGGGCAAGTACATCAAATTAAACTGCACATATATATTCCACTTGACATGTTTTCCTTCAGTTTGTTCAGCATTGATAAACTCACTTGTAAAGATATAACCAGCCTTTCAGGGCAATGATTAAGTGCTGCATGTCAGAGCAAAAGCTAAAGATGACTTTCACTTCTTTCCTTGTCTTCACCTTGCATGAAACTGTGGAGGATATAAGCACTTGTATTCAGGAAGTGCCAGAAGGCTGATCATAGATGTGATGAGGTCACCTCAGATTAAGAGGACAAAATAAGGTGTTATCTTTGGCTTGTCTCTGGTTAGTATTTATTAGAAAGCAAACCTAGGGATTACCACAAACAGCCTAAGCCAAGCATGTCAGTTCTTAAGTGTACGGTACACTGATGTTCACGCATATCCATGCATTTCCTAAGGCAACCAATTAGGATCAAATGAGAAGAGATAATCTTGTTAAATGTCATGCCAGTGTTCAGATGGGTAGAACTGTACTTATCTAAAATTGCTTTAGTGGGACTTGGTAGTGGCTTTTGTTTCACTAGCAGATGTTGATGTAAAAATACAAGACTCTCTTGGCATCTGTTTTATTGTGAGGTGATTGACACCAGTGCTAGGCATTGTTTACACAAAACATCTGAATGTAGTTGCAGCTGGATTCAACAAGATACTAACTGAAGACAGCTTTTATAAATGCTGACACTGATGAAGCTTGTTTAGCTGATGACCTCTACTAAATTGCAATCAGGATTTAATGGATTTGAATAAAGGAAACCTCTTAAAATAGGCAAGGAACAGAGTCTGAGGAAGCATTTCTTACCCAAAAAGCAGCGAGTACTTTTACTTTCCCCAGCTCTGACCTTTTTTTCTTCTGATAAAGCAGCTGTTGCAGTATCAACTCTAAATGAAACTCATATCAAGCTGCTGCCCTGGTTTCCTATTCATCTTGAGCACTTGGCTTAGATCTTTACATCCCTGAAATGAAGGAAAAGCACCAGGAAGTTTCCCCTTACTTTAGGGAGCAACATGCCTCTATCTTAGGTGTTCTTTGGGGAGGAAGTTGATGGTACCCAGTGACATTTTGTTCTCAGTTGGGGTTTATTAGAATGTACAGCTGACTCTTGGGAAATCTTTCTAGATGTATTATAGGGCAACATCTATGTTGTATCTAGTGCTGTATGTAGAGTCTGCTTGGCTTGAACCGTGTTAGTTGGACCTACTGCTTTCAGACAGTAGCTTGACTTTGTAGGAGGCTTCCCTTCAAATGTGATTGCTGTTTGGGGAAAGTTTTTGTGGAAATTGAGTAAGATTAGAAAGTCATCCCACTTTAAAGCTCAAAGGGCACTGATTCAATGAACATGACAAGATGCTAAAGAGACAA
This sequence comes from Oriolus oriolus, assembly GCA_013400235.1. NCBI lineage: Eukaryota > Metazoa > Chordata > Aves > Passeriformes > Corvidae > Oriolus > Oriolus oriolus. Next base: position 299,567 of record VXBT01001141.1, on the reverse strand, counting down.
TTGTGAAGGGCTGAATGATTATCCGGCAAGTGTCTGTCTCAGCTGAAGCTTGGAATCCACTTTGGTTATTGCAATATAAGCTCTTAGGCTAGAAAAGGTCAACAGTTCTGGAAAGACAGGATAGCTCAGAATCTCTGAGTTGGTGTCAGACAATGACAAAATTAAACAGAACTGTAATTAATCACTTGCATTCACTTAATTCCCCATTCCTTCCCTTGGCTGATTTATTTACTGGTTTATTCACTTATGCCAGGGAAAGCTGCCTTTCTAGATTTCAGATGGTCCCTGTATTTCTTAAGCCTCACTTATGCTACAGTACCTCTAATGACAAGCAAGCTGGCACCAAGTTATCCACAGGACCAAACAGCATGGGCTGCTCTTGACTGGGGTGTGAGGATTGTGCCTAGAATCTGGAAATGGAAATGTTTCTGCTTTTGTCCTTGCTTATGTGGTTGGTTGACCTTGCCCAGCTGCCAGACCCCTCCTCACTTTTTCCCATGCTCCAGCATGGGTTTTTCTTAGAGACTGCAATCTTCTAGAAAAAATCTGCTCTGTCTAAGCCACTGCAGTAACTCACAAACACTTATTGACCTTACACTTTAAAGCACTAATGAAACTCTGTTACTTTACTTGCATTGCGTGCTTCCTTTTGGCAGGATATTGTGGAAAGTACAAGCTTTAAGTAAAATGTAGTAATTTTATTAAAAAAAAAATCTATCCTAGCTATTCAAGTACCACTGCTTAAGCTGATTGTTGGCAATTAAGTGTAACAGGCAACAAGTTTAGTTGAGTACTCTCAAGCTGTAACAACCTCCTGTTTCCAGGCTGGTTTTCTGCCCATAAACAATCATTTATGCTTCATCCATTCTGTGGTCTGTGTTTCCAAGCTCATGTCTGGACATGTTTTCTGATCCCTGGCTATGTGTTGAACATATTGTTTTGGCCTGCTGTGAGCTACAGCCAGACAACTGCTGTGGCTGGACTGGCAGATTCTGTCTGCTGGTTGTATGGCTGGAGCTGGATTTAGTCACTTGTCTTGGTGGTCAAGTCTGGACAAAGAACAGCTACTGAAGGGGGTCTAGACAGCTCTAGTCTCTTGGTTGAAGTGCTGACATATTGTGGAAGTGGAGCAGCTTTTAGAGTGTAGAGCTCTCATTATGATGCTGCAGTTCCTGACAGCCAGCCTGTGCTGGCTGTAGGGATGGACCATGCTGAAAATGGGCTCTTTGTTTCTACTGGCTTAGCACCTCTAGTTATCAGGCAACTTAAACCACTTGGAAGTGCTTTAGGTGTTCCTTTTGTGCCACATGCTAGGGAATTAAGTAAAGTTAACTTTTGGAATAGCTTCCAAAAAGCACAGTAATTAAAAAATCTGTGGCTACTTATCTTTTGGAGACTGGACACTCAGCTTAGTGACATTAGGTACATTTCTCCTGTTTCAGAAACCCAGCTTCTTCACTGTTCTCAGAGTAGTTTATTAACTCATCCCACCATCCATATGCTTGTACATCACTGGATCAGAGATGTTGGTTCAGTGATAGTACCTGGTATTTGCCTCTAAGCAAGAGGTGATGGCGTGACTTATGAACACTTAAGTGCACCAGCTGCAGTCTGGAAGTGCTAGTTATTAACTTTAATGCTGTCCTATTGTATAACCCCTGTGAAAGATGGATTTACAGCTCTGAGGTTCTGCTACAAGTTAAAGATAAAACACTGCTTTCCTTTCTTGTACTCTTAGGAGCTATACTGACCTAGCTATGCTTCTTACCCTCTATTCAGAGTAATGAGTTCCATTTTTTTTTTGTGTGTTTGTAATACAAAGTTCTTCATGTTGTCTCCTTAGAGAAAGCAGAACTTGTGTGTACTCACTCACTTGTGTATGAGTTGATAGCTGATAATAGGAACAAAATGTTAGTGTCTACTAAAATCACAGTGGACCTCTCGTCCGCCCAGATTTGTGTTAAAAGTTGCAGTGTTCTGTTACGATGTTCCAGTCAAGTGTTATATGCATGAGAAGTAACTTTACTTCCAAGGAAGTGTAAGATACACTATTTCTTCGGCCTTTTGGAGAAGGCTCAGGCTCTACATAGAACTTGTTGAATAGAGAGGATTTCTCCCCCACCCCTTAAATAGGGTCTATGTCTCAAAGCAATAGTAGATTATTTCTTTGCTAATGTGAGACTAGTTAAGTGTGTTTGGGCCAACTTTAGTTGAAGACTCTGCTTTCATTGCAGGCACACTTTCCTGGTGTCCTGTGCTGGTGGAACTTCCAATCTGCACTGTACCTAGAGTAGGTATAACTGAACACAGGGCTACCTACAAGAGTTTATCTGCCAAAAGAAAACTATCCATCTCTCCAGCAGAGGTCTGGGGTGACTCGTATGTCCCAGCCTTTGCATTATAATTAGTTTTATCCCACCACTTGTTTGGAAGCTTTCCCTGCAGACCTAGTATAGTGGTTGGTGGGTAGATCCAGATCGTTTATATGCACTTTTGAACTCTGCAAGGATGCCCACCTTTGCCAACCACTGTAGAAGACACACCTGTGATCTGATCAGGGCATTGCTTGGACTTCATGAAGTTGGGTTGATGACCTGGGGGTGCTTTGAACTGGCATATCTGGTCGTGTTGTACTTCCCCTTAGTGAACTGCACAGTGTGATTGTATCACACTGGTTATGACACTGCTGTGTGCTGCCCTGGGCAAGCTGGTTTCAAACTGAATGTGGAGCAGCACTTGAGAGGAAGATGTGGCTCCTCAGAACATGGAAGAGTTATCTACAGTTTCAGGAGCTGAATTTTCAAGGGGTGTTGGTGGATGGCTTTGGCCCCATATATACCCTGAGAAGTCCTTGTCTGAACAGGGAAAGGAAACTAAGCCCTCAGGTGTGATGAACTACATCTAGCCTAGCTAGGGTGTGCTATTAATTTAGGCTCTTAACATCTACATTCTCTCTGCTACTGAGTCCTGTGGCCAACTTGTGCAAGGCTCTTGACAGCTGCTTTTTATTTTCCATTGTCAAATATTTAAGTACTTCCTTGAAGTAGAATAGTGAGATGATTCTGGTGAGTGCAGGGCTTCTCTGTTCAGCTGTTGCTTGTTAAATGTGAATACAGGATTGTCAGTTGCCTTCAGTTCTTGTTGTTTAGGTTTTCAGCCTGGGAAAGTGGAAATCTGTCTTGGGTGTCTGTTAACACAGTATGTTAAAACATTGTCTGCAAGTGTGAACAAGACCCTTGTTGGGAATGAGGAAAGTAGATCTGGAATTTGTAGTGATGTTGAATTTAGCCCGGAAGGAAAGAAGAGGTTATTGTTGTCTGCATATTAGGCGGAGAGTGCTCAGAAATCCTTTCTGCTGTCTAAATTACCAAAGAACTTGAAATGAGGTGGCACAAACTTGACCAATATACACAGTGGTGTGTCAGGGTGGGAATATACGTGTTGATGTGATTTCTGGCTTTATTAGGTGATGAATTAACTGATGTAAGCTAAAAGCTAAAATCTTGCATGGAGGCAGTTATGATAACCATGGGATGTTTTTCATGTGGTGCCAGGCATGAGCATCCAGTGGTGATGTGATCCCTGTGGAGAGAGAACTTTGCGTAGAGGGAGCTGGTAGGGAAGTCTGAGTTCCCTACAAAGCAGAGGGCCAGGTGTGTCCCTCGCCCGGAATCCTGCCCTCTCGTGGCTCTGGCTGTACAGGGAATGGCTGCCTTGTGACCCGGAGCACCAGCCTCAGGCGTGCTGCTCGGCAGGACGAGGGAGCTGGAGGGGTGTGCTGGGCACACAGCTGTGCTCTGGCGATGTGAGGAGCAACAATGGAAATCATCCAGGAAAGACTTCCCAAGTGGAATTATTAAATATTACGGGATGCCAAGTATTCCAGAAGGTCTGGGGGTACTTATACCTTTTCAGGCTGAGAATAAACCGTTTCTGAGAGGAGCCCACTGCAGAAGGGTGGCAGCCTTCCCTTCTCTAAGAGCCTGGAGGTTTGAGCAAAGAATCAGATACTTTGATGATACAATGGAAAGCTAGCCAAGACAGAATTTCAGGATCACACAGTGCAGAACTGCATCAGCAGTGTGGTAAAACCTGTTTTACTTCAAACCATGTAGAATAAAGTACACATCACTTTATTTACAGTGCCATGGAAGACTGTAGAGGCTTGGGAACTTGGAGCAGTTGGAGGTCTATGTGCAAGTTAGCTACAGATGTGCTCTCCTAACCTTTAGGTTAATCTGCTAAAGGAGCTGCTTAGCTTTGAATGCTGTTGCCTGTGTGCTCTCTTAAACTGTCTCTTGTTCTTTTGAAGAATAAAATTTAGGATGTTCAGTGTTTGTGTGGCTGTAGAAGGTTAAAAGGTGTTTGGTTGCCTAACTGGCTATCTGTACTTGCTTACTACCAAGAAGGAAAATTGGTATGTGCTGTGACTTTCCAAGATCAAAACTGCTTGCAGGATTTTGCCTTTAAATCTGATCTTTAAATTTACTGTGGCTTCTAGTAATGTGTTAGTTCAACTTTCATTCAGCATGTTGTTGGTGAAAGTTGATTAGACGCTTTAATTCCACTTGAATAGTCTGCCTGACCCATAATATATTTAACTGACCATTTGTGCCATTTAGAGGTGTAGGCATTGGTGTACAGCATACTGATAAGGTATCTCAGAGATGGCTTTCTTGCATGCTTAGTTATAAAGTGCTTTGAATTGGAAATTGAGCAATTACCTCTGGAAATAACTAAAAAAGGCAAGTGGAAGTTGTAAGCTAGATGATAGTACTGAATGAACAAAGATTGGGTTATGCATCTGGCTTTTGAAGACAGTCTCGAGTCCCATCTGAGTGTGCTTGTGGACTGGAGAATCTCTCTTCTGGTAATGTGCTCAGGCTGTTTTAAGTTGGACAACTCCTAAGTAGCTTCAACATGGTAAAAAAAAAAAAGAGCCTAAAATGCAGTAAGACTTCTATTTTCTCTTTAGATTGTGTTCTTTGAAGTGGTGCTCCCCCAGTGTGTTAAGGCTTTGTACCAAGAATTGAAGGATTTAAATTCACTAGGCTTAGGATCTTTACTATTCAACAATGTAAATCACAGGCTTGGTAAGAACTGTGTTTTAAGGGTACCTTGTCCTAATACAGTGGGTGTATAATTGCCAAAATACACACCTGATGCTTTTTTTTTTGACATTCAGTGATTTTACTTGAATAGTAAGAGAATAAAGCTGTTGAACAAACTCAGTGTGGTGATCAAGCCTATTGCAGCTTTGCACTTCCTAGTTATGAAGTATCTAAACTTAACTTGCCGTGTAGTACTTCTGCACTGACAGGGCTGGATGACTGAGGAGTTAAGCAGATGCTGACTTCTGCGTCAGTCTGTACAATGTGGGCTTGTCCAGATTAGAAATAGGTGAAGAGAGAAACTAGTCAGGCTTCTGCTCAAGTCTACTAACTGAATCATCATTTAGCAGGTGAGAAAATCCTTTAAGGCTCTCAATCACTCTTTCAGCAGGTCTTTGCTCCAATAATTAAGTGTTGAATTGGAACCGTTCAGCTTCCGTTTTTATCATGGATACTACACCTGATTATGGTTGTGTTGCTGCATTTATCCAGTCAGTACTGTTTGACGCTGAACTTGGTGGACATTCCTGTGCTGGATGGGGAAGAGCAATGCTGAGATGGCAAAACAGTTTCCAAAGCAGGCATGCAACTTCTGTAGCCTCCTCGAACAGCTGGCTTGGGTGCATTTGCCAAAGCCTATAACTGCTGGTCTCCCATAAAGGTACATGCCTGAGATGTGATATTTTTAGCTCTGGGCTTGTCAGCAGCTGAGTGGATTTCTTTGTGAAAAGGAATGATGTCAACAGTACTCCTACTTGATCTTCTCTTCCTACATAAGTATACTAAGCTGAATTGTCAACAGTGTATATATAAATTTGTCGAGTGGGAGCAATCCAAAGGAATTGCCCTGAAAGTTTTCCGGAAGAACCTATTCAAGTTGTGAGCCATCTTGAGAATTAATTGCCACTTTTTCTGTTCTTGTCTACCCCTTTTAGACTGAGAATTTGAAGGAGGTCTCTGCCTTTTTGCATGTGCTTCCCCATTGCTTGTTTTGGGGTGCCTTACTCTTTTTCTGTTACTAGTTAGGTGGATGACAATTTACGTTTTCTTTTGCAGAGGAGGTGCCATGTGTTTCTAGACTTAGAGCTGAGAGGAAGTGCCACCACTGGAAGCAAAAACAAACTCATCCTTCACTGCCTCTCCCAGTGCTTTCTATCCCACAGGTTAGGTAGGTGATAGGAAGGGACAGTGCCTGGATCTTCTGTGTTGCTAACCTCAAAGGGTACTCCTCTGAGATCCTAAATAGTACTTGGCTGTGCTGTAGTTGGGTTGGTGCCCTGTTTACACTTAGCTTGCCCCAAAGGTGGGAAAGAGAAGGGAGGAATGTCAAGTATCTTCAACTTGCCAGAGGATGTGATTGGGTAACTTTAGAGGATTGTCAAGTCTTTCAAATGATGAGTAAACATGTCAAATGTGATGGAAAGCTCCAGAGTCTTACATGGATGCTCTAAGTCTCCTTGTCAAAATTGGAGCATCAGGATAGTGCTGAATTTCTAGTTTTGAGCAATCTCCTTTGATGGGGAAGGTACGACCTGTTGCTGGAGGGGCAAGCAGGCTGCTGCAGCTCAGTAAAGGAATAACTTGCCTCTCTGCTAATGAGGGTTAGTATGTTATGGTTTTTGGGTAAGCTACTAATGAAATTATAAGTTAGTTTTATAGGAAAAACTGGCATGTTATTCTTAAGTGGGATTTGAGACTTGGATCCATGCAGTTTAATTCTTCGATTTAGATTATTACATATGTAGCCTCTTTAAAATCTCAGGCAGGTCAAGTAACTCCACAACAAGCATGCCACACGGTCACTCAACTGGACTGACTCCAGCTTTGGTACCTTTGCATATTTCTACATAACATTTCCTTGACAGATAAAAAATTCAGGACAGTACACAGTGGTAATCTGCAGTGCAGTACTCATGTAGCAGTATAAGAGAACAGTGATAGGTTTTTGGTTAACCCTCCCTATTGAAGGGTGTTGGCTATACTGGTTAAGTTAAAGAAACAGCACTGCTTCATTCCCTGCTGTCCAGTGTTATCCACCTCTTTCCTATGTTAGACACTCAGGCTGCATCAGCAAGTGTAAGGAGTTAGCTACATGCTACACCTGATCACAGTGCTGCATTATCTACTCTTTTCTTCAGTGTGCTTTTGGTAACTAGGAGCATGACTGGAGGCTGAGGGAGAACAGCTTTCTAGGCATTAAATGCCTGAAGAATGGTGGTAGATTGTGCTCTCTTTTATCTTTTCTACTAGCTTGTTTTGTGAATTTGAGTGAGTTACCATCGCTAAAGCTTTTCACCTAGAGTGGGATAATGCCTGCCTTACTGGTATGTGTCAGAGCCCTTTTCCTAGTAAATATGCTGTAGTCCACAGATAAAAGAAGTCTTAGAAGTGCGAAACCTCTGAAGCTGCACAGCATGTGTATAAAAATCCCCATTAAACAGCTGTTTGGCAATGTCTAATGCAATTTCCAGTTAATGAGGGATGTTTTAAACTGTTTTTTATATAAGTCTTCTTTATTTCATAAGAGGCAGCCAAGTATGTATCCTGTTGCACTTGATGGGGTCCTAGTCATTCCTGTTCCTAGGTGGTGGGACATCAAATTATTCTTGTTCAAGTGATGCAGAGCACCTAAGAGAATTCCTGCCTGGAAGCTCAAACAAGAGCAAAGAATGGTTGGGGTATTTTTTGTGTCTGTGTCAGCTTGGGAACTGCAGAGGAGAAACTCTGCCAGTCTCATTCCTGCAGTCTGGTAAAACTTGGAATAAGATATGCTAGGGGGTCTGGTTTATCATCACTTCAAATTTAAGAGCAGGAGTGTTCTCAATAGGAACACATGTTCTCCTCCACATGATCACAAAAGCATCTCATGCTTTCTAATAAATCTGAACTTGATAAAGATGCTGATGTAAGTAAGCACAGTCCTTTGTAATTCAGAGAGAAAACGAAGATTTCTGCACAGACAGGCTAGAAACGTATGTTGGGGTGTGAAGGCCAGCATCTGTGAGAGAACTGGAGGATTAGTGTCTACTGAAGCCACTGGCTGTTGTGAAAGGGAGACAGGCTTGAGGGTGGGAAGAATGAGGAGGGGAGCATATCTGGTGCATAAGGCTTTGATTGCCTGCAGGCAGTCCCACCCTGGTGCCTTGAGACTGGTTTGCAGCCTCTGAAACAGCAATGCCTGGGAATGGAAGTGTAGATGTGTCTGTCCCTCCCTGTTTCTTCTGCAGGATGTTACTGGGAACACCGTTTCCATTGCATGAGTATACAGCAACGCTCGTTCCCTCAGAGGTGCTGGTTAGTCAAGGGACAGGCTAATGCTGTAGGACTTGCCCTTCCCTTCCCCTCCACACCACAGAGCCCCAGTGCAAGGACTGGGCTTGCTGAGTGGCAAGGAGATGACTTGGCCATCTTGTCTGGATGATGCAGCTTGTAGGCTACCAGTTGATGAGTCCTGATGAGTTGCTATGCCTGAGATGGCAGTAGTCTCTCACTGTCTTCTGTAATCCTCAGTTATTTTGGGCTACCTATTTATAGACATTAAGTGTCTGAAACAGAATTCATGTTAATTGCTGTATTGATTTGCTGCAGAAGGACATGCTTGCTTTGTAAGAATTCCTGTGGAGGGAAGAGTTAAGAGCTAGAAGAGTGATACTATCTGTGAGCTGCCTTGGCACTAGATGTGCTGTCTTCACTGCTTCTAAAACATCTCAGAAGGAAAAAGGCTTACTTTTGGCTTTGTTTCCTCTTCATTGTAAAGTGCAAGAGGCGAAATCTTAAAAGATTGTGGACAAGGGCCTTGGACTGAGACTGAAGCAGATAGAGATCACTGCTGATAAACCATATTTGGGTCGGCTAGAAATGAGTTGTTAAAAAAACCTTTGCGGTGGGCATTGTTTGGAAAATCCCATACAGTCTTTGTAAAGATCTTCACAGTTGAATTCGGTGGCTCTTTTACTGGGCTTTCATTTGACCCTTTCCTTTGCCATTTTGCCTGCTGTCCTTTAAAGTTCTGTCAGTATCTTTCCTGATGTTCAGTTTGTTTTTGCTGCAAGTTTTCTTTGCAGGTGTGATACTTTTTCCTTAAATGCAGAGTTGAAGCTCCTTGCTGATGTAGGCTTGGGTACCAGGCTGGTGCTGCATACTATCACCATGTAAAACAATTCTTAATACAGTAAATAGTTACAGGGTTTCTCTGGTGTTTCTGATGTATTAACAGTCTAATTTCACTAAGAATAATGACTTAACCTTTCTCAGGTAACATTTCTCCACTCTTCTTCAGAAGGAGAACTTAAGCTTAGCAAGCTGAAGAGGTGAGTGGACTTGAGAATCCCAGTTTCCTGTGGTTAGGACACAGATATTCTTCCAGCACTTGATCCCAGTGCAGACAGTTTAGCAGGTGGGAGGAGTTCTAGAGGTTAGTGAATGGTTCTGCTAATGATGACCATAAGAATAAGTTCTCTCACAAATAAGCTGTTGAAAAAAACTCGAGCTAATTCCTTTATTAAAAAGGCACACAGCAACAGGAAATGTAGGAAATTGTCCCATGCAACTACCTACTGTCTTCTGACAACCAGTTTAGCTCTTTCATATCTGACTCTACAAAAATGAAAGTAACTTCTGCATTTGGATAAATATCCTTTGCATACGTGGACATTGCATAAGGGTAATAGAAGCATAAGGGTAATAGAAATATGTAGCTGAGTAGTCAGAACACCTGTGGAGAAAGTTATTGTAGGAGTTTATCAACTTCTTATTAGGTGCCTCAAAACAGATCTTTAGTGATATTTCTGCAGTGGAAGTGTGGTATATATTTGTGGGGGACAGTTTTCTGTGGCTCTAGCATCCTGTATTCCAGTTGGTGAAACCAGACTGTGTGAATGCAAAAAGCAGCGTGTTCAGGATTGTGGTGCTGCTGCTTCTGATGGGCTGGTGCTGATCAAAGGTGGGGGGCAGTATCTGGGTTTTGGTGCTCATGGGGAGAAGAATGACTGGTGCGAGCCTGAAAGGGGTAAATTTTATCAGAAAATACTGTAATGCTGGGGAAATGATTTTAAGTAGAAAATGGAGTGATATGTCCAGGGACAAGGTGACAAGTCTTAAGTCAACAAGCTAGCTAGAGTGAACCTGCCAGGCAGGTCCCTAATTATGCATTGCCTGCATTAATCCATTATGGCACAAGACCATTTGGGTAGCTGTTGCTATGGATGTTGACTCCCTGTTTTGAGGAATCCTGGCTAAGTACTGAGAAGATGAGCAGTTCCAGTATCTAGTTATGAATCTATCTCGTGGCACCACCCTGAGGAGTAGTGCTACTCCAAACGAGTAACAATCTCTGTCTGGACTATTAAGTACTAGGGGGAAGAATTTTGTCTGAAAATAATATTTGTCATGAGCTGTCTCTGCTGCTAAAGATGGCTTATGCTTAAGTAGAAAAAAGATGAGGAAAGAATAGGATTAACTAGTAAAAGTGACTTGATGGGGTTGTTTTTCATATGTCTTTACTATGTACCTAATAAATTTGACCAATAATTGAGGTTAATTGCTTCCCATTTAACAGTATGATCTAGGCTGTAAAATTTTGCAAAGGCTAGGTGATTTATGCATTCTCCTGTAAGAGCAGTCTGCTAGTTTTGAGCTAAAAAGTCTTTTGGATCTTTTTCCTTGCAGAGTGCTGTTTTGAAGAAAGTACACTATTTCTGCCTCTTTGAGATAACATAAATGCTGGACGAGAGTTCTTTTCTGTATAGAAATATTAAAATCAGGGCTGCTGCCATTTTACAGAATTGTCAAGTCCTTGAATTTTCCTGGGAAAGCAACGGTAAACATCTTCTAACAAAAATCTCATCTCTAAATTCACATTACACTGAATTTCTCTGAGGATGCTAGTTTCATTCCTTGGTTTGTTCTCTTCCCGGTTTAAGCTAAGCCTCTTTTTATTAGTACTTAGTCACCTGAAGCATTACACACCTTCAGAGCACGCCAGTTCAGAGAACTGACTTGAAGAAAAATGTTTGGGCAAGTGTTATTGCCACAAGGTGACTTGTGTTTTGAAGAGACCGGGCACTCCAGCTTTGCTTTCTGCTGTTCATTCAGTAATAGGCTTTTAAGGATTCATACTTACGTTCTGGCACTTCTGAAAAAACTTCTTTCTGTGCTCAAGGATATATGCTGGTCCTGCTTCATTCTTTCTCATGAAAGTTAACTCATAGAAGTAGTCCATTTGTTGACTGCAAACCCAGGGTTTGTCTAATTTAGAGGATTTTAAGTGATTCCATTTTAAGAAGAATTCTTAGATGAAGATCCCTCTCTGATGCAGTCCTCACAGTCTGTAATGAAATCTACTTCTGGTTATGAGCATGGAGAATGGTGAAATAAGCAAGGGACATAAATCTGTATTGTAGCCAAAAGCTGCTGTCAACCTCTTTGCGTGCAGACTTCAGACTTCCCTCCCTTAAACCTTGCTCACAGGTGTTCAAAATCTGGCTCTGATTTCACCTCCTAAAGTGTTCCCTCCCTTTTACCTAGGGGTTAATGATGACTAAATTTTCTTGCAAACTTTTTTCTAAGAAGTTTGTGTTGGGCTCTGCTTACTAATGAGGGAATTCCAGTTGAGGGAGGAAGAGAGAAGAAGGAAGCTCCTTGGCAGAGCATTCACAGACAGACTTGGGAATTGCAGTAAGTCCTAGTCCTGTGTGAACCCTAATGTACTTGTGCTTTTAGCAGGCTCTGGTGACACAGGATGAAGCTAGCTGAATCCAGAGAATGGAATCTCCACAGGACAGCTTAATATTGTTTTCAGATGGTTTGTATTTTCTTAAGGATAATTCGAGTTTGCATTTTTTTCATTTCCATTCTGCTTTCATTTTTGGTAATGCTAATGTTTTCTTGACACTCTCTTGATATCCAGGTGTAACTGTAGTGGGGTGCTTCTAAAAATCTTTGCAAGAAACTAAGCCACTGATTCATTGCCCTGTGGCCAATAACTCTGCCATCCAGGGGCTCGTTAGTAATCAGAAACTAGGCTACACTTATCTTTCTCTGTCACTGAAAACTAATAGGAATAAAATCTCAGATTTCAAGATGAAAAATTTGTCATCTGGCTTGACTGATAAAAAACACACCAACACTGAACTGACTTATTTCTCTGGAGTCAGAAGTCCTGGGAAAACAAAAGAATATGGTGGTACTTGAGCTGTAACCAGTAACAGAGGATTGGGATCGAAATCCAGTGATAGAGCTGAATTACTGAGTATAATTAGGGTTTTTGAGAGACTGGTTGGTAACTTCCTCTGTCTGCCTGAATTCTAAATGAGAACCCGGCTAGTGAAATTGTTTTCGTTTGTAACCAGGAAGAGAGAAAAGGCCTAGGAAGCTGCAAAGGCTCAGAATGGATGTGGTGGACCTGGAACAGAGATGAGGGATAGAAGTGAACTGGCAGCCTGGCATGGGGATAAACCTGGGGAGAAGATGCCTGGGGCAGGAGCTGGTAACAATATCTGTATTTGTAAGATGTTAATGTAATTGCTAGGGGGAAAATGTCTTTCCAGAGTCATGTACAGAGTGGTCTTTCCATGTGTGAGAGCTGGCAGACTTCAGCTGGGAGGAACAGAGATGACTCTTCTTGACTTTAATAGTTGCCTCAAAGGTTTCAGTGTTTTCCAGTTAGGCACTGAGAGCAGATGAAATATGTAAGACCTGTCTGAATCTTAAGAGAATTGGAATTAAAAAGGAGCAAGGACAAAGTGTGAGCACGGAAGAGTGAGAAATGGGGAGCATCTGGTTACAAGGAGGCTTGACTGGAGAAACGTGTGGAGCAGTCACGGCAAAATCAGGATTGACAAGGATAAGCAACTTGGTTCAGTCTGGAATCTCTACTGGGGCCTTTAAGGTCCATGAAACCTTGTAGCAAGGCCATACACACAGCCATTTAAACCAATTTTAATGAAACTGTCACTCCAAGTTCTTAAACCCAGATATTTTTTCTAGGGTCACAGTTGACCTAAACTGACTTAGTATCTGCCTGGAGTCCTATCAAACAACATAAAATAATTTTTCCTTGACTCTTCTCTTCCCATTTGTACAGCTGGATTTCCTTAAATGTCTTAAACTTGATTACCCCTCCAATTATCATTTGCCTCCTAGTATAGACCAAAAAGCTTGTAAGAAGTGGAATGATACCTGATTCAGCATGTCAAGATTTTTTTCAGGTGAAAGTAAGATTTAGCAATGTTTGCTAGGACAGCTACTGCCTGGGATAACTCTCTAGCTTGAAGAGGTTCCCAAACTCAGGGGAGAGGAGAAGAGAGAGGCCCTTTGCTCCAAAACAGGCTCCTCTGCAGCCAGAAGCCTGCTGAGAACAGTCTTGCCAATATTTATACGGTTCTGAGCTGCTTTTTGGGGTGTGTATGCCAATCACCACAATCTAGGCCTTTAGTATTGCCATCTGTCTACCTATTTTTAAACAAACCTCAACTGGGACATGCAGCACTTACAGCTATAGTAACTACAGCTCTCCTGAGGCTTACATTTGAGCAGGGTGAGGGAGTGTAATTTGTTGTCGTTGTCTCGTTTGGATGAGGACGAATATATGGTGTAATTCTTGCATGGGTGGCTGCAGGTGAATGGGGAGAAGTGATTACTAATGCTTCATCTCCCTTGTTCCCTGCCAATGCTTGCCTGCTGTCCCCTCAAGCAGTATAGTGTCATGTGAGCAGTAAGTAGCCTACCCTTCAGTTGTGCTATTTGGTGATAAAGCAAGCCCTGCTTCTGCTGATCCTTGCTACTGGTGTCACTTCTTCCTGGGATCGTGTTCTTATTGGCCACAGTCCAGGCTGCTGTAAAGGTGGGCACTATCCTCCAGTGAGAAGAGGAACCTCAATTATTTGGGTCAGAAAAGCAAATTTCTTCAGGTGAGATCGGCCCAGTAGCCTCTTAAGCTATAGAATGCATGTAGAAAGAAAACTGCTTAACCCTTTACAGAAGCTCACTGTACTCTTCTAGATGTGGTGATGGTGTGAGTACTACTTACTCTTCATAGTCTGAAGCAGTCACAAAGCTGTATGTGGAAGCTGGTATCACAGCCTGCTTTAAGTCTGTCAGCTAAAAATGTCAGTTTGGTCTTTGTCCACTGTGAGAAGTTTGACCAGTAAGCCTGAGTATGTGTTTGTACTGAGGCCAGGTCTTAGACCAGACGGAAAGAGATCCAGAAAATCTGAGGAATCTAGATAAAACCGCAGATGTTTTCCCATAGCTTTTTCAATAACATGCCCTGAAAAGGAAGATGAGAGACTGCAATAATCTTGCCAATTATCTGTGTCAAAGATTTATTGTGCAAAGGTCTCATATTTGCTTATATTAAGACTGATATCCCGCTCCCTTCAGGGAGGCAGACAGCAAAAATAGACTGATATGTATATTAGAAATTTTTTTAGCTTCCACTAGAGAGACACACAAATCGCAGCACAAAGTTGGCTGAGCACTTCCAGAGCCCCAGTGAAGTGCAAATGGACGAAAGTTAACATGAGTGCTGTGTGAATTTGGACTAGAGATGGCTACTTGTATGGAATGCTGTCAGTCCCGGACAAGAACAACTCATGTATGAAAATACCAAGAAAGGTACCTAAGATAACCAAATATATCCAAGCCCACTGGCTTGGATAGCTTTTAACTGCAAGGGGCTTGGTGACAATGAAAATTAACTTCACTTGTGTTTAAGGTGAAATACTGTAGAACTGGAAATACTCAAAACTTATTTCCCCAGAAAATAAGGAAAGCATGTCTGCTTCTAGCAGTAAGGAAGCAGCATGAGTATTCTGCAGCTCCTCACTGAAAGTGTGAAAAATAGTTCAGTGTAGGTAGAATCACCCTTTCTGCAACTTGAAAGTAAACACACTAAAATAAACAGTTCTATAGTACAAAATGTTGTGAAAAAGCTGTCAACCTGAGAGTGAACAGCCTGTATGAAGATCAGTCACTAACACCTTTCTGCTTGGGTGTGGGGGTTAAATGTATGTATAACACTGTGGGGAGGAAGGGAAGTGCTTTGGTGGGCAAGGGATTTTGTATCTTGCTGGGGAAACTCATATCAACAGTCTGGGGCAGGATCAAAATCCCTGTAAATATTTCTTCTTTTGAAGACATCACTGCCCTTGCTTCCCATTCTACATAATAAAACTGCAGAACTCATAGCAGCAACCTCACAGCTTGGAGATGTTTCCCCTTGCTACAAGAAAGACACTGAAGGGTTGAAGTGTGTCCAGGGAAGGGTAATGGAGCTGGGGAAGGGTCCTGAGTGCAAGTCTGAGGAGCAGCTGAGGGAACTGGGCTTGTTTAGTCTGGAGAAAAGGAGGCTCCGTAACCTTAATGCTCTCTGCAAATCCCTGAAAGGAGGTTGTAGCCAGGTGGGGGTCAGTCTCTTCTTTCAGGTAACAAGTGACAGCACAAAAGAAATTGGCCTAAAGTTGCACCAGAGGAGGTTTAGATTGGATATTAGAAATTTTTTTTTCACTGAAATTGTTGCCAAATATTGGAACAGGCTGCCCAGGAAAGTGGTTGGGTCACCATCCCTGGAGGCATTTAAAAGATGTGTAGATATGGTGTTTAGGGACATGGTTTAGTGGTGAACTTGGCAGTGCTGGGTTAATGGTTGGACTTGATTAGAGAGGTCTTTTCCAAACGAAATGATTCTGTTCTATGATTCCTTGTAGATCTCAGCAGGAGAGGTTCTGCTGGGAACATCATACAAACCACATCTGTCACTTCAGTATGGAAAATATGCCTGACCTGTGTAAACGGATTTTCATGCTAAATCAGGTTTTCATGCTAGTATGTAGTAATATTGCTGAGTAGTTCAGCACTAGTGATAAAATGCAACATCTTAGTCCCAAGCTATTGGAAGGTATGTGAACTGTACTTGAACTGTCTGGAAAACCTTGCACACTAACAACTTACTAGTTTCAAGTGGTGTTGCCTAGTTTGGCTCTTCAGTGAATGGCAGTGCTGTAGAGATGCTTGACCTGTTTTTCTTTCCTCTCCAAGTTCAGCAGTCAGCACCTAGGTTACTGCTACAATTTTTAAGAAAGGCACAAGTAATTAACCTTAAGCAAATCCTGTCTGCAGAAATTGGAAAGTATATTTACTCTTCTGAATGTTGGCTGTCACTGACAGCAGATGATGGCATTAGAGCTAACCATGGTGCCGCTAACAAGGGTCCTTCCTTCTTGCTTCACACAAGCATTTTATCTTAGAAATGTTTCTCTGTAGTGCTTCCAACTCCTGAAGCAACTAGTTCATGTATCTTGTCTGTTATGGAAAGGTTTTTATCATATATTTAGACTGTCATATCAGCTGACTATTTTTTTGAGGCGAGAGCAGACAATTGGTTTCATACCAGCAGAGCTGAAGTTCCTATCCTGAAGCTTTTGTGCACAGCAGCTTCTTCAGTTTGTGATCCAGAAAGATTTTGGTAGTGGGGAAAACTCTGCTACTTCCTGTGCTGTCCCAAAAGGCTATAACTGCCTGACAGTCCAAGAAAGCATTCTCCAGCACTTTCTTCATTCACAGGCTTAAACACTGGATGGTTACCCCTACAAAACTGAAAGAAGCATTTAGTTTAAATGTAAGTAGAAAGATGAGAATTACTGTTAAACACTGTAAAATACAATGCAAATAGAACTACAGAATGAAGTAGTGAAACAATGAATCTTTCCTTTGAGGAGTTGGGGAGGAAAAGTTTATTTCTTCTGACCTGACAGGAGTTTAATTTCTGTTTTGTACTTCCTTTCCTGATTCTTTCCCTCTCAGTCTAAATTCCTGGCTGGCACATTTTTTTCTTGGTTAGCAGGATTGGGTTATTTCATTCAGAATTTAAAACTTGCATTTAATGTGTCTGTTTGGATCACTGTGGAATACACCAAGGTGGGTTTGGCACTTGAAGCAGTGAGTATTAAGCCAAGCCTGGGATCCTTACGACATCAACAGCATCCTACTGAAGGGCTATTCAGAAGAGTCTCTGCTGGCCTGCTGAAGCAAGAGTTAAGATTTCTAAATGGTGTTTTTAAAAGTTATCGTCTGACTTGTATAAAGCTGAGTCTCTGAGACTACTTGTCTGTAGATCAGATGCATGTGATCTTAGTGTCAAATAACTGCACGTGCTGGTAGGTGGACATCACTACTGCAGTGATTTTTAGGGGGAGTGAATAGTACATCATAGCAATTAACTGAATAGTTAATTTATCTACTAACTGAACAGTTAATTCTCTTCTGCTAAGGAGAATGTGTCTTTATTGTTGCCTCTTAATCTATAGACTAGAAGTCCAGGGATAACACATCCTCTATGATGTTAGGAAAACCCTTTCTTTTTAACAGCAGTGGAATAATGTTAGTAATAAATATGAGAGCTGCTGCTGCTTTTGCAAGCTACTCTGTATTTAATACGAGTACATTATGTATGAACAAGGTGAAATTCCAGTCTTTTCTTCGATTTTGCTGTATCTGGCACTTCAGAGGAGTAATAGAGCAATAGGGGCAGCTTCCTTTATTATTCTGTATAGCTTTGAGGCCTTTGGGGGCTGTGAAGGCTATTACTCTGTATAGGTGACCAGGGCAGAACCCAGCGCTGAACATCTCTCTGGAAATGGCAAGGTAGGCCTGGAGAAGGAGATATGTCAAAGTTGTGTCCCCAAACAGTGCTTCGGAAGCTTTGGCACTGAAGTGCTGATGATAATGCATGTAAAGCCACGTGAAATAGAGAGAAGCTCCTTGATGCAGCCATCTTTGGTTAATCATTGTCTTTGGATCATATAGAGGTAAGAATGTAGTTAAGGGAAGGGAACTCTTGAGTGTTCTCAATACCGTCTTTTTTAATATCCCTTCTGTGCAATGGAATTTCAGACTTGGCATTCATTTAGTATGCGTCTCCTGATGGGCAGCCAGCCCTTGATAGGTTTTGAGCTAATGAGATCAGCTATTTCTAATATCTACTTCTTGGTTCTGCTGTTGGCAGCAGATACACCAAACATAATGAAGGCTGGATGCCAGCTTCAATTTGAATGCCTCTTTCAGCATTTTTGAGGAATTGATTTAGGGACCAAAGCTTGTAGAGCTATTGAGTTATAACTCTCCATCCTGGAAGATCTACAAGGCCAAATAATTTGTGATGGAAGAAGTGCCTTTGTATAGTTTTATTTCCACTGGAGCTCAACCCCGAAGATGTGGCTGCCAAACTGTGTTTGTAAACTGTGTTCAATCATCATGTCTCCTTACGAGATTATCTTCTAGCAGAACAGAGCAGTTCCAGAGATGGTGGTGGTCTTCATACACCTGCTTTGTTTACAGTAATAGTGTCTAATACATATGGCTGTGACTGAAAGGCAACAATGGTTGTGGTGTAGACTAGAAAGTGGGAAAAGGGTATCTGGCTTGAGGTAAACTCAGCTGTATCTGTCTTGCTGTGAGTACTTACATAATGTGCCTTGTGTGCATGCCAAAGGGAATGGTACTTATATAGGAGGCAGTGTTCAGGAGGTTACAAAGCCATCTTTGGTCTGGCTTGATATCTGCTTTTGGCAGTGGGCAGTCTCTGGCATGGATGGGAAGCTTTGCCTTATTGGGAAGAAGGGGTTATGGGAGGAGAAAATGTCATTTTTATCTTGCTAGTTTGGGATGTTTAGAAAGCTTACCAGCTAACTTGAGACTCCATTTAAAGTAGGTGCCCACTCTTCAGCAATAACACTGTATAAGTAAAGGGCAAAGTGCTCCAAGTTGTTGAAAGACAGCATGAGAAGGTCTCTAAGAGAAGGGGGTGTGGATAAATTGATGTCAGGTGATGAAGACAAATTTTAGGGGCTTTGGATTTAAAAGGAAGCCCTTTATACTTGTCAGGCTACTGATGGAAAATGAGCAGAGAATTTGTACTTCATCAAACAGATTATTAATTTAAGAATGCTTCAACGAAACTTAATTGTCATCAGACATGCTTGCAGTTTATGTGTAACCCCACAGAACACAGCAAAGACTCGTGTGAAAAGCTTATATCAAGGCTATTCCTGTACTCCAAGCTCTTGCAAATGGGGAAGAAGGTTTCCTAGGCTGACAGCATAGCCAGTCCTGCTAAAAGTAGTACAAGAGGGGAAATAGGCTCAAGAAAGTCTTATTTCCCAGCCACTTTCTGTAAGTGGCTAGACTTCCCATGCCAGTGCAGAGAACTCTAGAAATCCTGGAACTGACTTTCAGTGGTTTATACAGTGGAGGGTAAGAACGTATGTACTTCAGTCTCCATGATTCAAGAGAACCGGGGCCGAGAGGGAGGAGTCTGTGCAATGGTTTGAAGCATTCAGTATGCTAATATTTGGCTAAGTGTGGGGATCACTCTTCATGGAAGTCTTGCTTGAGTTACTATCCTTTGTTGAAGTATACACCTGGTATTACTTCAACCCTTCTGCTTTTCTGAGAGCTTCTTTTGAGAAAAACATATCCCATTACAATGGAATAGCTGACTTCTCACCTAGTGACAGCACGAAGTTGTAATCCTGCTACATTTGCTAGTGGAGATCAACAGCTTCAACGATCATTATGACAGGCTAAAGTAGGGGATATAGTTACTGAGGGATTAACTTGGCACAAGTTATACAGAAGGATGTTTTGAGTTTGGTTTTTGAGTTATGCTGAATAAGCACAGCACTGCTTAAACTGGAAAGACTGGATCGTATTAGTAAACAATACAATTTACTGAAGACAAGATTCCACCTTTTATATTAATGGAAGTTTTGCTGTTGTTGTCTTGGGACAAGAAGTTCATTGCCTGACTGTTCAAACATTTGGATTTTCTATCTGGTTCAACATGTGTAGTAGCAAAGGTAAAGAGAAGAAATAGTCCAAGTTAAACATACCTTCTCTTGTCAATGTGTTTGACAAATTAAATTTAATCTTACATTTGTTCTAGGCTTACATGTTACCTTGGCTGCAGGAATACTCTGAGTAGGAGAGTGAGCTTCGACAGAAACTGAAGTAATTACTTCAAATGAATTAAATCAGTCTCTACCTTAATACTGCCAGACTTACTAGGAAGATTTAGAAGTTATGTTTTAGAAATGTGAGACTTAAGATGAAATTTCTGCTTTGTGTTTAGGTTTTGGTTTCCTCCTCTGTTCAGATGATTGTGTACTGAACTTACGAAATGCTTAAACTTGTGACTTACAAAATTGAAGTTAGGTTTTATTAAGGTGATACAGGCATGTGGATATAAAAATTGTGTGGGAGAAGGGATTATTTTAAAATATGAAATGAACTTCTTGTCCCTGGTGTCTCTGGCATTTTCTTTCCCACAAGTCAAATGTAGTTAAGCACTTCCATAAACTTGCACGTCAAAAGCAAAAAGATAAAATTTTAAAAGTTCACTCCCTGACTGCAATGACTTTTTTTTTTTTTTCTATGAACAACAAAACCACAACAAGAAAAAACTGAGAGAGCTGCTCTGAGTTGAAGTGCAGTTCTAAGGGTTTCTCCTGAACCCTTGGTGGGCTTTTCTCCCAAACCTTTGGTGGGCACTTCAAATACTCCATTAGGCAGCTTCTCTGGATCTAGTACCTCATCTCCTAAAACCAGAACACAGCTGCCACATCATGTTTGGGGATCAGTTTGCAAAGAAAAACGAAAGTATTATTTCCTAGCGAAAAGTCATCTAACTGATGAAGCATAGTATTTAAGTGCTGCCCTTCATTGTAGTGGCTTATACAAAGTAAAGATTGAGGGAGGAGAGTGTGAGGGAAGGGAAAATCTCTGTAGAAAAATGAAGTTTCTAGCCTGTAACAGCAGAAAACTCTCTTGAATTCAACTCATACAAATAAATCTAGAGTTTGCTGGCTTTGCAGTGAGATCCCATAGATTTGCCCAGCCTTTACCATCCTCATGCACAGGCTCTGTGCTTTGAACCCATTCTTATTTGCACAGCTGGAGGCTTGGGGTTGAAACATAAGTGGTGCTTTAACTTAGGCTAGACTCTTCACTTTGCAGGAGGGGTGACTCAAGGAATAAAAGTATTACAATATCTTTCTTGTAAGTACCTTCTGCCTGGGGAAAGTGGCCTTCTGAAATTTGTTGGGAAAGCCTTAAATCTTGGTATAAAACTGTAGGATGCTAGAAAACTCCACCCAAGGACTGGAACTTCTTAAGATACAGGACTTAGAGAAAATTTGTCTTAAAAACATATTCTTAAACCAAAGTTATCCAGATGCCAGTGAAGTACAAACTTGTGAGCATTTCCAAAAATGGTATATTAAAATAAACCAATCTTTTCCTTCCCCTGCTCCAAAACACATGACAGACTTCCCAGGTAGCTCACTTCAAAAGCCTTTTTTCACTTGCTAGATTCTGAGGCTGCATGGGCACTTTCAGGAGGCTATTTCTGGAGGCTGGACAGCCTGGTCAGCTGTTGGGAGTTTGATGGCTCTGGCTGGTTGGTATCTTTCTTCACATGTAAGACTGCAGACCCTGAAAGAGTTTTTTAAAGACTTTCAGATTTTCCTCTTTGTATTCCTAGATGCAAGGCATTTTGGGTCTCTGGCTCAGAATAGGATCCCTGACCCCTGTGAGACCTGCTAGGCTTATGGTTCCATGGCAGGAAACTTGGCTGAAGTCCAAAACCAGTGGTTGAAATTGAAGTGCTTGTGCCCTGTAGGCAAACTGCCATGGGGCTGAGAGTCTAGCCATGATTAAAACTGGAACTTGGCTCCAGCTCTGCCTCCAGAATGGCTGGTTGCACCAGTTTGGAGCCTGAAACCAAGGCATAAAAATGTGAAATGATTCTTTCCAACAGCAACAAAAATGTTGAGAAGTTTATAGTCTCCCTTAATGTGTAAAATGGCATGGTTTTCCTGGAGAATTCTCTCTGGGAAGGACTCACTCATTTGTACTTAAGTCAGGCCAGTCTGAGTGCCTTGACTAATGAGTGGGTGATCTGTGCCATATGAATATACCTAGATGAATCACACTTTCCCAAGACGTGTTCTAAGGGTCTTCAAACTTGAAATCTGCCAAAACAGGAGTAAAGCCTTGCATGTGCTATTTTGTCTATCTCAGTTTTGTTAGGCGGCAGCACTCTGCAGTACTAATCTGAAGTGAAGCTGCTAAATAGCAGAGGCACCTCTGTTTTGATCTGTAGTGAACTCTAGATTTGTTTCTCAATAGATTTCCACTTTCTCACGTTCATGTCATTTGTGTCCCTTGCTCCCTCTTTTCCCTGAAGCCTTGCTAAGGCATGTTACTGCAGTACTACAATGCCTTGGCCATTTCTCGTTACCTCCATCACAAAAGGCTGTGCTGTTCTGTTTGTGCTTATAATGTACCCAGATGGTGAATAGAATGAGTGACCACCAAGCTCATTTTCACTTGTGGGGTCAGACCTTTCTCTGCTAAATAACACAAGTGTTCCCAGCTGCTGTGCAGCTGCAGGGAGTCTGCTTTCCTTCACAGGCATTAAAAACCCTTTAATCAGTGTTTGTTGTTTGTCAGCAGTGGTGTTGAGGTGTGGAGAAAAAGAACAGATATGCTTTGTTGGCAAAGTTAACTTCATTCTGACCTCTTATCTTTCCTTTTTCTTTTCAAGTCTGAAGAAGCAGAAGCAAGTGGGAAGTGGTTTCTGCAAGCACCTGTGTAAATGTATTTGCTAAAGGAGGAGGTTTGTGTTCTTATACAGATAGAACATTTGACATAAAAAGATGCTCTGAGAGTTGCATTAAACTGAAAACTGTTTAGGGCAGGGACTCTGGCTGGAATAGGGGCCCTGCAGACTCCCTTAGTGTAAATAAATGTTACATATATATAAATACTGTTGCTTAATACTAGTGTTACTTGTTTTAGTATTGAGTCTATATTCAACGGATCCCATTTGCAATCTGGTCAATTTTAACTTTTTCCTGTAAAATAGATTATTCTTTCTAGTTTTGGGAGGGGGTTTGTTTGTTTTGGTGTTTGTTTTGGGGGTTTTTTTAGCTGGGGTTTTGTGTTTGTGGTGGTTTGTTTGTTTTCCTTTTAGTTCTACTTTTAATAGCTTTCTTCTCATGAAGGAAAAGGGAGGAGATAAAGAACTGATAAGCTGTCTCCAATCCCATTTGCTTTGGATGCAGTCTGTTCTGAAACAAATGGGAGCACAGGAATCAAGAAGAAACTCTGAGAAATTTCAGAGCTAAGATAATTTTCCTCTTCTTTCTAGATGAAGCTTGGAAACCTGCTGGTGCTGCACATGTTTGCAGAGTTGCTTTTTCCCTGAGTCCAGGTTTGCTCGCGCTTTGTGCGTCTGAGTGTAGAGCACCGAGCACTGCTCTGCGAGTAGTGATTCTGTTTGCAAAGCCCGTTTGTGTGTGCATCCTGAAGCTGTTGGGACATCAGACTTTGATTTGAGCTTCAAAGGTCATCGTAGGACGTTTGGCATTAAAGGCAGAATACTTACCTTGCTGCACTTCCCCTGGAGGAACCAGAGAATCACATTCCTGTCTCGGCTGTGTCTGGGGAGGGTGGGTACCAGGCATTAGGGCACCTTGTGCATGTTGCTCACAGCCCTCAGCCCGGCTCAGCAGTACCTCCAGCAGTGATCTCTTCTGGAGCAGGGCTGTGCCCTTGGGAAAGCAGTGACTGCTTGCTCAAAGTAGGAATTATAAAATAAAAATAAATCCGGCTACATACGGATTGTGGTCCTAGCTGTTAAAATTGCAGAACCAAGTGGTCTCCCTATGGCAAACACGTTTCATCATTCATCCGTTCTTTTTCTTCGTGCAGCTGAGGTTGCTTACAGAGGAGGACATGCTCTCAGACCAGCAAAGTGCTAAAGGAAGACTTTTGGTGCTGGGCAGGAGGGGATGTACACCAAAAACATCTAGTATATTAAATGTCTCTGGGTGGTCTGTATTGACCATCGCTTCTGTAGCACGAATGCTTACCTGCTAGAACTGGGACAAAGAACCACCATTTGATACCTGAACGCTGTCAGGGCTGCTAAGCAAAGATATGGGCTGTGAGCTACAGTGGAGCAGGTGCCCGACTGTAAGTGGGACTTTTTGAAGCCCTTTGGATCTCCTGGAGATATTGCTGGCCTTTCTGGCAGTGCTGCATGCTTGCGTGAGAAGAACTCTGATCAGACAGGTGTGATCCTGGATCCTTCTTGAATTTAATGCAGACTTACACAGTTACAATCTACCCGAACAAAACAAGCACCATCTTGTGCAACTATGTAAACCATAAACTTTTTTGGCAAGCCAGGTGTGGCATCTTCAGTGTCTGGAAAGCACCGAGCATGCTGTGTGGGCTCCCTACTGCAATCCAAATTACAAATGCTAAAAAGGCTTTGATTTTTTTCTTTTTCCTTTTTTTTTTTTTTCTAATAACGTGTTTCTTGGTTTAATTTGGGTAGGCAGGAACTTCACAGACTGCATTGGGGTGCTCTGCATGTTTCCTCAGGCCCGCATAATTAATCAATGTCGAGTTGTTTCTCTGCCTGCAAGGAGGCACCTGAGAAAAGCTGTTCCACAGTCTTAGGTTTAACTTGTTTGTCAGGCCTAAGAACAACTTTCTGTTCTTTAGAGATGCCCTTTCTGGAAGAAGGACTGTTTGTGATGTACAAGCCTCCGCTATACTAAGTATTTTGGTACAGGCTGCAGAAGGCTTAAGTGAGTTTTCATGATACAAGATGACTTTCAATAAGTTAGTAGCATGGTTTGATGCTGACAACCAGTATTCTAGATTTTTTTAATTGAACCTCTGCATAACTCATATTTGTGGGACTCAGCTTCTGACAAGGAATTTGCACGAAGTTTCATGCTATTAGCTCAAGCCTCCAGTTGTGATAAATGGGACATCTGTGTGTTCCTTCTAAACCAGAATAGCTCCTGTGTTGAACTGAATATTTAATTGCTGCATGTGCACCATACTGTCCTATCAGGCAGCTCTGCTTTGAAAGTCTGTTTATACATACAGAAACCTGAAAGCCTTGTGAGTCTTTCAGTGTCTCTGACATCACATGCTTCAGCATCTTCAGTCTGTTGCATTTTTGCTTTATGTTTACAGTCACTACTGATCTTTGCATTTTGGGGGTGACAGGAAGACATTACTGTAGCCAGAGCAATTCCAAGTTAAGCTGTGATAGTCCAACCCCTGAAAAGAAAAAAATCTGGTCCAGTTTTACAGTGTTTTTATAGTCTAGTCCAGGTCTCTATAAACCATTTAAAATTGCCTTCAGGTTTAAATTTTCCAATTTCCCATTTGGAGCAGGTGTTGCCAGGTTATAGAATGTGTTGCAGAAAAGGAACAAAAACATTTCAAAAACACTGTGCTGTAACAAATACGTCAAGTCTGTGACAGATGAGATTTTTTAAAAAGTTTGCCCCACCAAAAGTAAAATGAGTGCAAACCTTGCTTACTTTTCCCAGCTGTCATGTTTAAATAGGGGGTTTAGTAATGCATTATTCTTCAAAAGATCCAGCAGTACAGTATGAAAATATGAAACTTCTCAATTATTTTTCATTTAACAGGGGAGAGAAGATTTTTTGTAATTAAAAAAAAACCACCAACAACCAAATTTCAGAAATGCATGTTCTCAGAGTGGTTAAAATCCAACCCAAACTAGGCTTCAGGCAATGTTTTTTCAACAGCTTTAACCTCAAAGCATAGAGTAGACAGCTTTGTAGGAAACTGTAACACCAAGGTGATTATGGCAATGACTCACACTTCCCTGTAAGGCATCCAGCTATCAACACACTTGGAGAGCTGTGGCTTTGTGCATGCAGGCAGGGTGTCAGTCAGTGCCCAGTTGCCAGCCAGCTCTGAACTGCTGAGCTCAGAACTGCTTTGACAGCGAGCTGGGATATCAGTGTGCTAGAGAGTGGCTCTGGTGCCCCCAGGCTTGTAAGAGGCTGTAGAAATGGGAGGTAGGGAAGGGGAAGTGCAAGGCAGGTTTGACTTCCCTTTTCTTTGCTTAATCCTCATGGAACTTGTTTGAAGAGTCCCCTGAAATCTTCCTGTGAGCAGGTGATTGTGTTTGGGTAATAGTTAAAGGTCTGATGAACCACTGAGTGGGGTGGTATGGGAAGAGAAAAGGGCTGCTACTATCATGCCTTGCCAAAAATTTCTGCAAGTGGTTATGGAAAGATGAGTGTCAGTTTGGATCCTCAGGAAAATATGAACTTGAGAAATAGGGACACCCAGGCCTCTAGGCAGTTCAGAGTAGTCGAGGGTACAGCAGTAACCTACTGCCAGATGTTGGGATTTGCAGGGAACGAGCTGACAGAAGATGGGGGCTCGTGTGTTGTGGGTTTCCCCATCCCCAAAAATAAGGCAGAACACCAAGGAAGACAGTAGTGACCATGACATGGAGGGAAGCAAGATATGGGTGAGAAATTGGAAGGCTGGGATTGTTCAGATTACAGAATACTGACAAGGAATGCCACATTTGTACAAAATGGGTTGCATCATAATGGAATGCTCAGGAAGAAGAGGTATGCAGAAAGATGGTATAAATTCAAACTTCTGGAAGTTGAATTTCACATAGTGTGCACTTAGATTGTGGGATGCATGGAATGCAATTGCCAGCTGTGCTGGATGTCATCAGGAAGGAACGTAAGGTGACTTTGGGAGTGTGTGGGTATGCTCTTGCAGGTGGTATTTATGGATGATATAAACAATGCTTTCAAAAACATTGCTGGTTGTATAAAACTGGTCACATACATGGTTCAACTACCAAGGCCAATCTTGATAGGTTATTTGGATTCTTCTGTCTTTGGTGATAAGTTTATGTCTCTGACTAAAATTGTCTAGTACCAGATACTGTTTGTGGCACAGCACAGGGCAAGCTGGGCTGTTGTGACTCAGTATTGCCCTTCCTGTGTGGGTTGTGTTTGGCTTTGCACATCTTACTTTTTTAGAGGTGAGGCAGGGTGAGTAATGTTTCCGTTTTATTAAAGAAAATGGAATGGCAAAGACCGTTAATTTTTTTTAAAGATGTACGTGTTTCATTTAAAGTTCCCTCCAGGCAAAGTCAGCTTTGGTAGGCAGCTTAAAATGCATTATAGTCATATTGTTATTGTCATAAAGATAAAAAACCACCATGTTCTATTTTGGGAAACCTAACAAAACCACTATTTTTTCTTTTTTTCTCTCTTCTTTTTTCACTTCCTTCAGTTTTTAATAAGCGACCGTGACAGAGACCCTCAGTGCAACCTGCATTGCTCCAGGTCCCAGTCCAAACCCCTGTGTGCCTCTGACAGCAGAACGTACGAGTCGATGTGCGACTACCAGAGAGCCAAATGCCGTGAGCCGAGTCTCAGCGTGACGCATCGTGGCCGCTGCAAAGGTAGGTGGATTTCAAATGCCTCTGAGAGGCGAAATGGGAGCCCTACCTCGTAAGAAACTGAATTCCTAGACCCTTGAGTTTAGTTCCATGTTCTGAGAGTAATCTGATTTGGAACGGTGCATTCCTGCAAGCATGGGTATCTGAGTCTCGGTTTAGGCAGTAGAGTATAAGCTGACTGGATTATCAATGAAAGAAGGCAAAGGAGCCACAGACATCACTGAAAAAGGGCTGAAATATGTGTCTGTGGACAGAAACAACTGGCCCTATGTAAGCACATAACCAAATCCTGAAAGCAGATTTCTTCCTTGCTACCTGTGCTGATGAGGAATCAAGATACCTTTGACCCTTTGACTGACAGGAATGTGGAGTGGGGAAGAATATGATGCACACTAGATGTCTAGTCACATTTCAGACATTTCAGCCTTTCTGTGCTGAGATAATTAAGAAGACAGTGCATGCAAGGCGCTTCACATGGCTTTTTTATTTTTTCCTGTTTGCTCTTACACATCTGCTTAGAAGCGGGAATACTGTCCCTCAATTCAGCTCTTCAGCGTAGTCTAAAGATGAAGTTGAAACTTTTTAAGGAATTATTGGTGTCTTGTCACACAAATGGTTTGCATTTGCCGTGAAGTGAAAAACAAAGTGGAGTCCATTTTCTGAGAGCACAATTGACTCAGGGGGCAGGTGGCACAGGTGTTTTTAGCAGTGGATTAAAGTGACAGGAGAAACTCATTAAAATCCACGTGACAGAATAAATAGACATTCATTTAAGCCTGGAATTTGTTTATGAAGGCTTTTTTACTATTGTAAGAATGCATTTTGGTGCATATTGTGATTCCAGAGTCACAAAGAAGTAACTGAGACTTTTTTTGTCTTGGGCACAGGTAAAGTACACTTTCTTTCTGCTCTCTGATGCAACTGAAATGTTTAGTTGAAACTAACTTGCATTCTCCTTTCCTTTTTCCTCTTACCCTGTGGTACTATACAGTACCTAAAAACCTAACAGTTTGTAAACTGCAAGTCTTGCTTTTAACCCACTAATGCTCCTGCCAATCCCTGCGAAGTAGGAATATTCTTTCAACTATCACATGCAAATTTAACCTAAGCTGGTAATTTCCATATGTGCTGCTCTTGAAAGGCATTTTGGTTTTTTAGCTGCATTAGGAGCATGACCTCTAGTACATAAAGATCGTGATTGGTGGCAAATCCGGGCAGTTGTGAGACAGGTGTGCTGAACTACAGGCTGTTGGCCTGGTCTGTATTGTGTGCTTGCAAAAAGGAAGCTATTGCCAACAGTGTTCAAGCACCTTGAACTGCAGCAGGACACCAGCTGTACCCTGAACAGCCTTCACTCCTCCTACATGACAGATGCTCTATGGGAGAGCTCCCATGAAACCGTAAGGGATCCCATGGGCCATTGAGCTCAGTCACATACAGTTGTGATAGACACTGTATCCAAGAACTTATCCTTGTGAAATGAGAAATTTTAACTTGTGCTTCACTCTTTGAAGGGGGAAAAACAGCAGGCAACTAAAATAAGTAACGGAGAAAGTATATTGTGGAAAGCAAGGCATGGTTCTGCACCCCAGATTACCATAGGCTTCCAGGGTATATGCTGATGATTTGAACTGTGCTTGTGCCAAGGAAAACAGAACGGTTTCCATAGTGAGAACAGAACCTTTTTGATTCAGCTTAATGCTCTGTTCTCTCTCAAGAAACTAAGGACCTTTAAAGATGAAATCTTGCCAGCCCTTTGGGAGCTATAACCCTTATTCAGCTCTCGTTTGCTGCTAGCTTCCTCACATGCTTTTCAATGAAATTCCTTCAGTGCTAAATTACCTGAACTCCATCCGAACCCTCGCTCATACATCACAAAGGGTTAAAAGTCAGGAGTAGCTTAAAATTATCAAATTATGGCATCCCTGACAAATGGAGCCTCACTGATGATTCTAGAGAATAGTTCCAGATGGTATAGCTGTGTCTAAAATACACAGCCAAGCAATCCTACCTGGACCTTTTCTCCGGAGGTATCATAATATTTGGTGTTAAATAAGAGTTATGCCTCAAAACTTCGCAGGGGTAAAGGACAAAAACTTGTTAATCTTGATAGCTTGCCAAGAGTCATTTATGTAGTGATTGTTTTATTGGTGTATATCTGTGGCTTAGAACACATTTAAGTTCTGTGTTAACTGGTTGATTTCTAGGAACTTGTTTGGCTTGTTTAATTACAATGTGGGAGTGTTCTAAAAGTTCTCTTTGGATTTATTAATTAGATTAATAAGTCTGCTGGTACAGAGTTTGTTTGTAGATCACAAGTCACTGTGTAGAGTGAACCTATCTGTAAGTTACTGGTGGAAATTGTAATGGGACCTGCAGCCTTTCTCCTGGGACACAGGAAATGAACACAGCTTTTGGCTAATGTGCTAGAAAGGCAGGTTTTCTGACTGATGGGTTATTTGAAGATAGTCTTCTCTACCTACTATTTTCGTTGGACAGGAGATGATGTTTTGAAATCACTTTGTCTGCTCGCTAGATCCATGTGTTTTGTCTTCGAACTTGCTTTATTCTTCCTTGACTGTGAATAAGAATGTCGTTCCTTGGCAGCAGTTAGTAAAATCTAAAGTGTTACTTTTGATCACTTTGCAAATTTAGACGTGTTCTGAGTCAATTAGGGAACTCTGGAGTAGAAATGGTATGTGGATATCAAAAAAGGAACAAAGTGCACTGGCATGAAGGGAAGATGAGAAGGTCAGTGGTCAGGAGTGGTCAGTGTGGATGGGGAAGTCATGCTTAACCAACCAGATTGCCTTCTACGGTGGGACAACTGGCTGGATAAATGAGGGAAGAGTAGCGGGTGTTGTCCACCTGGACTTTAGCAAGGCTTTTGATACTCTCTCCCATGATATCCTCACAGGAAAGCTCAGGGAGTGCAGACTGGACATGTGGACGGGAAGGTGGTTTGAGAGCTGTGTGAATGGCAGGTCTCAGGGGATTGCAATCAGTGGCACAGGGTGTGATTGGAGGCCTGTCCCTAGTGGTGTCCCCCAAGGTTCAGTAGTGGGTCCAGTATTGTTTAACTTATTCATCAGTGGCTTGGATAAGGGACAGATGCCTCTTCAGCAAGTTTGCTGATGACACAAAGCTGGGAGGGCTGTGGAGCTCTTCAGAATGATATGAGGTTTGGATGGATGGGGAGAGTGGAACCTTTGAAAATTCAACAAAGTATGGGGTCCTGCACCTGGGAAGGAGTAACCTCCTGCACTAATACAGGCTGGGGGCTGACCTGCTGGAGAGCAGCTCTGTAGAGAAGGACCTGGGGGTCCTGGTGGACAACAAACTGTCCATGAGCCAGCAGTGCCCTGGTGGCCAAGAAGGTCAATGGTGTCCTGGGCTGCATTAGGAAGAGCATGGCCAGCAGGTCGAGGGAGGTGATCCTGCCCCTCTACTCAGCCCTGATGAGGCCTCATCTGGAGTGCTGTGTCCAGTTCTGGGCTCCTCAGGACAAGAGAGACATAGAGATTCTGGAGAGGGTCCAGCAGAGGGTGACAAAGATGATGAGGGGACTGAAGCACCTCACTTGTGAGGAAAGACTGAGGGAGCTGGGCCTGTTTATCCTGGAGAAGATATGACTGAGAGGGGACCTCATCAATGTGTATAAGTGTCTTGAAAGGGGGGTGTCAAGAGGATGGATCCGGGTGTTTTGGTAGTGCCAAGCAATAGGACAAGAGTCAGTGGGCAGAAAGTGGAACACAGGTAGTTCCACCTAAACGTGAGGAAGAACATTTTTACTGTGAAGGTAACTGAACATTGGAACAGCTGCCCAAAGAGATTGTAGAGTCTCCTCCCCTGGAGATATCTGTAGCTGTCTGTACTCAATGCTGAGTAGTGTGTTCCAAGGGACTCTGCGTTAGCAGGGAGTTTCGACAAGATGACCTGCAGTGGTCCCTACCAACCTCAACCATTCTCTGTGGGTAAAAGAAGTTTGAGATTCCAGGTGTAGGACTTGACGTCAATGAACTGGAGAACAGTGGGAAGAGTGAATACTGATTGATAGCCTGTGCAATAGATAGGCGTGTTTTTGTAGTTTGCTCAGATTCCATTTTTGCCTGTTTTATGCAAATACACAGATAATTGAGTAAGTGGGTATGAACCTGCTGACTTCAGTGTAGCTGAACTGCATCATGTCTGGTGGAGACCTGGCCTGTGAGACAGTTACCTACTGGAACTGAAAATAGTTAAAAAGCTGCTTGGATCAATTTTTGCTCTTTGAACATAGGAGAATTAAAATTAAATAGCTTAAGTAGATTTTGGTGGTTGCATTGTATTGATTTGCTGCTAGTCTTATGTGAATCCTGGAGATGTTTTACTTTGTGTTATTAGGACAGCTTGGGTCTTTATACCGTGATGTTGTGTGGTGTCAATGCTGCCTCTGCCTGTTGAAGAGAGGATGCTGGAATTCTTGGAGCCTGTTCAGGAGTGCAGTGTGTATATTATGAGGGACACGGTGGTCTTGTTTGAATAAGCTATTCATGGATAAGATCAGCCATGGTAGCTAGCCAACTTAATTGCAAAATCCAAAATTATGTGCACCTGCATTGTGCCGATTAGGGATGTCAAAAACATCACTTGTAGTTAACAATCTCCTGGTTGTCAGCTGCCAGCTTGAGAATTAATTTTCTTTAAAAGGCAGCTTTCTGGGCTACAGTAAATCTGTCCCAATTTGAAGATATTTAAAGTAAAATTAAGCAGGTCTGCTTTCAAAAGAACTTAAGCTGTTTTGGTTTTTCACCTACTGTAATGGAGGGAAAAGTGTCCAGTTTAGTCTGCTTGAACCGTGAAACTGGAATGCATGAATGCCATTCTGGTTTATAAGCATGGTGTTTGATATTCCAGAGAACATTTCTAAAAACAGGGAAGAAAGTGCTGAAACACTTGGGTAAGCAGTCAAAATGCAGAATAGGGTATATGAACCTACAATCATAAGATCAGACTTTAGTAAAATTTGTAATGCGTCTTATTTTGGGTGAGCTATTTGGCAGCTACTTTTTAAGCACTTGGCACTTAGGTAATACTTTACATTTTCTAATTAACAAAGCAAAAATAGCAAGGTGAAGTCATCCCACTGGAATCACATGTTGATGCAAACATTATAAAAATACCAGCCTGTGGAGTGAGGAAGAGAAGGATTGACAGTCCTTTTAAAAACAAACTGGTAAATGTCGATCTTAAAGGCACTGTTTTTACTGGAACTGATCTGTGGAAGACTGACAAAAAAGATAGCAATATGCATGCACCTCTCCACCCAGTGTGGTATATAGGTGTTTGTTCCAAATCAAGGCTGTGAAAGGACTGGCATGATCTTTGGAAATCAGTGAGGGAGGATGGGAGAAGTAATCAGTCCTGAGTGTCCATGATCAGGAGAAAAACTGTCTTCTCTGTACTTCAGCAGCAATTTGTGAAGAGTCACCACTTGAGCCTAGGATTGAAGTGCAAAAGATGCTGCAACAACAATGAGCTCTTAAATGCCGTGGTGTAGTGGTGGTGTGCTATGAAGTGTGCTCTTCTGGGTGGGAGTAGAGAGTTCAGTCTATAAAGGCCAGTTAAAATTGCCAGGAGGGACATGGTAGCCTTAGCAGTAATGTGTTTTATGTAATCTGCTTAAAGTAAGGGCTTGATCTTGTGCATGTTTCTCTGTTCATTAGACAAATTGAACAAAGATCTGCATTAATTTTCCTTCTGCTTGGGCTTCTAATGTATTTGTACTGCAGGGGATATCACAAAATGTTTGTTTTTACCAGCTCTGTGCTGAGGCATCCACTTTGTCCTGTAGCTGTGAGTGTGCCAGCACTAAAGCAGATGCTATGTGTAAGTGCTTTATGCTTCTGTTTTATGTTCAGGAGGGGAACCAGAAATGCCTGTCTGCAGTCTTGTATCCTCAGATGCAGAGACTAGAAAACACTTTAATTTGGGAACTTGTGGTTTGATTGTCACGTAAGAAATTCACACCTGCTTTTTCCTTGCAAGTGCACATCTATATTATCTATGCTGAGGTTTTTTTGCTGCTTAGTTGTCTCCTTGTGAAGCAGAAGTTGAAAAGTGTTTTCAGTCAAGGAGCTAGCTATGAAATGGTGCAGGCACACTGTCTGGTTTGGTAGTAATGTCCTCTGTCATGCCAAGCAAGATTAGACTCTTAAGCTTGAACAGGAGATCTGCAGGTGATAGGTGTTCCAGTTAACAGCATTGCCAGTGCTTCCATTTCAGCTGAAAGAGTGAGCACGTGTTTGGAAGGGTCAGTCGGCAGGACTATCCTCCACTGGAGATGTACAAACAAGGTCTGATCGTTTGGTCATGTTGGCAAGCAGGAGAAAAGGAAATTCCATGTCAGAGTTTATGGATAACTAGAAAAAAAATACAGTGTAGATTTTATTCAAGTCTTGTATTCTGTAACAATTTCACTCTTTATACAGGTGCATAACAGGCCCCCCTGAGATCAAAGCTCCACGTGCTTTGGTGTTGTGCAAACACCCAACAAACAAATTAATCTAAAGATAAGTGACATAGGATCAGAAAGTGACATGAGGTCACAGAGGAGTGGGGCGACCAACTTGTAGTCACTCAGTGGTCAGTGGCAGAACTGATACAGGTATTGTTGCTTTCTAACCCAGTGCCTAAGCAGCTGGTGCCTCTACTGCACACTATTGCTATGAATCATTCTTTTTCCAGAGAGAAGGGTTTGATTTTCATAATTTCAGAAGCCTTGTGAAATCCTTCTTGGGGAAGCAATGTGGTATTTTTAAAATGAACTGTATTGGCAAACTGGAAACTTAATCTCTCTAGTCATCAGTTGTGTAAATAAAGTACTTGGTGTGAAAGCTTTGGTCTATGTCTTTATCAAAACTATTTACAGCATTGTCATTGATTTCTGTATCTGGAGATGCCTAGATGGAAGTTACTTCTATTGCCACACAATGTGAATTCAATTTATCTAAGAACCCAGACTGACTTTCTAATTTAATGCTGGTATTAGTGATTGTGTTGTCAAAGCTCATGTGATCTATAAAACAGAATGTGATCTTCAGGGATCCAGTGGAATTTTTTGTTAACCAATATGTTTTCCATGCCTGATAAAATGGGGATTAAAACTTGTTCACTCTGTACGGTGCTGCTAAATGATTCTGGTGATAAGATTTTGAAGTTTCTGCACTGAAAATCTTTAGTCAGTGGATTCATGGGAGAGGAAAGGTGCTAGTTTCTGTGTCAAGAGTGCCATGGAAACAGATGTTCACGGTTTTCCTTCTCTTTCTAGACTGAACAGCAGTATTGTTAGACCTCATGTTTTTGAATATAAACACAGAGTCAGTCTGGATCTCAGCAGGGTAGAACTTTCTTCTTTTGACCCATCAGTCATCAGAGTTACCTGGGTATACTCTGTAACAGTGACCTGGAAGGGGTTAAGGTCATGCTACACTTTGCCATCATCTGAAGTAAGAACTGAGATCTTAACCCCTTCAAACACGGTTTGCAGAGCAAATTTTTTCTTGGCTCCAAAGTGAGTAACTGATATGAGAGTTATAATGCACACCCGGTTGTAAGCACTGGGACTAGAGGTAAAAGCTGAGTTTCAGGAAAGCACAGGGAAGGGTGTATCTGCCTCATCTTAACCACACAAAGGTGGAAGTGCATACGGGTGACTGGCTATTTCAGTATCTTCCTGGGAGAGCTGCTCAGAGAAGAACCTTTGAGGGGGTCATCACTTCTTTTCCGCATTGCTCACTGCTCGGCCTGATTTATTTGCTTTATACCCAGCCATCCAGTTTCAGGCTAATGGCCTTTGACTGGCCATGATGGACATTGTGCTCCAGTCCTTGTTGAAAGAAGCTTCCAGGATCCTAAGATGACCATAAAAACTACTGACTAGGAAAAATAGGCAGCTCTTAATTAACTAGCTTGTAGTTTGATTGCCTAGGTTTGTATTAGTCTTTAGGACGATGAGTGCTAACTCCATATCTTCCTGGTGAACATGTGGGTAATGGTCCTTTATGCTTTGTATTGATTTGTTTGGGAGGTTTTTCCCTTGCAGCTGTGTGGTGCATCTGGTAGCTTTTGGAGAGGCCAAATGGTGTTTGCGATGTAAGCGGGTTTTGCTTTTCTCTTTGTAGATGCTGGCCAAAGCAAGTGTCGATTAGAGAGAGCTCAAGCACTGGAACAGGCAAAGAAGCCCCAGGAAGCAGTCTTCATCCCAGAATGCAATGAGGATGGATCATTCATGCAGGTAAAATTTCTATTTGCTTCATTCAGGCAGGCTTCAGGTGTCTGAGGGAGATTCAGTGTTAAGGTGTGAGCCAAGTGATGATAGCAGAGTGGGTGCACACTCTGACTCAGTTACTCAGGTAAAAATTTGAAAGCTGGGAACTTCTTTAACCAAATGGAAGTTTTGATTCAATCACAGCACCTAAAAAGACACATACATATGCAATAGCATCCAGCTCCAATATAGAACAGAAACACAAATGGCATTAATCTTCAGCACTGCATAGCAAGAAAAACAGTTGCAGGGGAGGTCAATTTTTCCATGAAGAGGAGCTGTGAAGAGACCTGTGGCTTACACAGAGCAAGGTGGACCCAGCTGGTTCTTCCATTATCTCTGCTTCATCTATCCCAGGAAAAAAGCAATCTGTTCAGCCCATTCCTTCTGCAGGGTACTTCTTGTACTGTATGTCCTGTAGTGATTTTGGCAGAGAGGACATGAGACTGCTTTGTTTGGGTGTTTGATTCTTTGCTGTTCACTTGCTGAAGTTTGCCAAAACAGGGTAGAAATGAAGAGTGATACTTGGTTCTGTTACCACTAGCATATTGATTAGTGTCCTAGTGCTAACTGAACTGGCTATTAAAAATGGCTCATGCACAGCTTCCTGACACAGTTTCATGCTGTCTGCTCAGTTTTGCATGCATCTAAAAAGCCAGAAATCTGCAACCCTATGACCTCTACTTTGTGAATTTAGGTAAACCACAGAATGTTTTTTGCCTTCCCTTCTATACATTGAGTACTGCTCTAGATACCTTCTTTCACAGAGAAATTTTAGGATACATTAGTTGTTTGCAAAGTCTTCTGAAGGTAAAAGAAATTCCAAAATAGAATCAATATTGGCTTTAAAAAGATGAGAAAGGCAGAGAGCTTTGAGTTTGGTTCAAACATTTTGTGATGCCTGAGGGAAAAGGAGAGGAAAGATTTTTTTT
>VXBT01001141.1:92473-262849 GCA_013400235.1 Oriolus oriolus | reverse complement strand
TTTTTTTTTTTTTTGTGATAACCCACCAAAAATTTTGTTCTCCTCCTCAGCCTTACCCTCCTATTACCTGGTGTGTGGGAGTGGTTTTGTTTTGTTTTTGTTTTTTGATGATGAAGTGGAAGAAGTTGTATTCATCCTGCAAACTTTGCTTGCTTCTTTGGAACAGCATTATACTTCTGTACAGTGTGGACTGTCATGGGAAGGTTGGGATAAGAGAAGATGGCTGCAGTTTCTTGCAGTTGAACTGCACTTTCAGTTGTTGAAATCTGATTTTGTGTAGAGCTGCTCAGAGTGTGTTGGCACTGAAGGCTAATGTTTATAAAAGCTAGCACAGTGAGCCAACATGGAACAAAGTGTTTCATACTAAACTTCATAGTTCAAGGAAAAAGGGGTAAGGAGAGCTAACTTTGAAATGTCTGTCACCTGTCCATCAACCTCTTGGAGAGTAAAGTAGGTGAAATTTTTATCCTTATAAGCTGGATTGATAGTATAGTTGATAAAGCTTTGTTTCAGACAGATTTATTTTGAAGGCTGGTACCAGTGTCTGGATTGTGGCAAAGTTGCTGGACTTTTGCTGGACTTTTCCTTGGCACATTCCTTAGCCAGTGTTGGTTGCCAGTTGAGGGGCTGCATGAAACTGCTTACAAAAATTGTGTGTTATCAGTTGGCAGCCAAGTGATATTTCACATTCTTCCTCCTTTCAGCTCTATCTGTGAACACTAAAGTGCTTTTGTTTTACCTGGCATGCTGAAGGAAGCCTCTGATCTCTTTATATCTGGAATTACCTGAAATTCATATCATTCCTTGGTTCATAAAAATACCCTATGTTCCACATACCTCATGAGCCAGCTTCATCAGTTATATTGCCGCATTTAAGGTAATTGTCCCTGTATAAGATTTAAGTGAAAAATATTGTCCAAGAAAGCTAGCTAGTTTCAACCCGCATGTGAGACAAGTATTTCCTTTAGCTTCTGGTCAAAATTAATTAAATTTTGATTTTAAAAGGATATATATAAACTAGAAATTTGGTGAACAATCTAAACAGTTTTGCTTCTAACCACTCACGAATAGATCTCATCTGGTGACGGTGTTTTGGATACTGCA
Source organism: Oriolus oriolus (assembly GCA_013400235.1). Classification (NCBI taxonomy): domain Eukaryota; kingdom Metazoa; phylum Chordata; class Aves; order Passeriformes; family Corvidae; genus Oriolus; species Oriolus oriolus. The sequence continues at coordinate 261,745 of VXBT01001141.1, read as the reverse complement.
TCTCCTGTGCAGAGAACTGACGCTCCTGGGTTCTGCTCTACGGGGAGGCTGTGTTCTTGAAGTCCCAGAGCCCTTGATGAAGTCAGCTCTGGACTGTTGTTAGTTTATTCTGGTTCATTACCCAGAGTGTTGCTCTGTCTTAGACTCCAAAATCTCAGTTGGGAAGTCTGCAATAGAACAGCATCTCTCAATGAAATTTCTAGGAGAAATACGCACTGTGCTTTTCAACATGGAATCCTCATCCCAACAAGAGTGCAGGCAGATGCACATGTTTCAGGGTATATGCTCTGTATGTAGAGTTGGCTAGGGAGACTTTTTCGACAACTTCCCCCTTTCTGTGTAATTGTTATTAAAAAGGTGTTTTATGTAGAAGAAAAATTCTGATCAGAGAGGAAACAAAGATGCATGCATGTATTTAGAATATTTCAAATGTCTGAATTGTTACAGAACTCATTTGAGATGTAGATGACTTGCTTTCAGGTCATCTTGCTGAGCCTACTGAACACAGTAGATGTTCAGGCCCACATCATTGTCCTTGCCATCAGACTTCAAAAGAGTCTGATTTTTTTTTTTTTTTTTTTTTTTTAAATCTAATTAATTCATTGTTGGAAATTCTTGAAATTTTTGTAGGACTGAAAAACAAGAGCAGTACAGATGTGGGATAATTTGGTAGTAGTAACTATGTTCAGAGAACCTGCTTGGCCTTAACTAGATTGAACTATTGCTTCTGTAGTTCATCATAATTATCTTGATTAGAAACCAAATTGCAATCACTCTGGGTAACCATTGAAAGTGGGGCTGTTCCTCTGAAAGCAGCTCAAGTTTGCCCTTTCCAGCTCCTAGAATTGTACCCAGTTCAATGCTGAATTTGGGGCTGGATCCACTGCAGATTGGATGGGGCTGTAGGGTGGTGAGGAGAGCACAGCTCCTCTGCTGCTCTGTGAGTGGCAGCATGTGCCACATGGGCAGCGGCTCCAGGAGGAAGATCACATTCACCTTACTTCCTCCTGCTTCCCTACAGGGTTGGATCTACCAGTCAGATGTGGCAACAAGGGGGAAAGGGAGGAAGGCCTAAAGGCGAAGGCCTTAGTTTGGTTTGCACTTAAACCCTTTTGTAAAGAGACATCATGTGTGTCTTAAACACTTGTATGATCTGTCTGGTTTTCATTGCCTGTGAAATTTAGACTGAAAGCAGTGTTGCCACCAATTCTGTGGCTCTGGCTGATCAGTTTTCCAGTTTTCCTATGCATGACTAGGTATAATGGGGTTTGTGTACTGCATCAAGAGGAGCAGGCACTTGTCAATTCACTGGTTGTCATAACTGTTTCTACGCAGCATGTGTGTTGCTTCCCATATTGTTGAGTATGTGTATTGCAAAGATCTTATCAAATCCCCTCTTCATGCTACTTAAGCATCTAAAAACGTGACATGGATTTGCAGCATGAAGAGGTGGTGGCACTGCAAGCATGATTGGATGACTGTAAATGGGGAGCAGACTTGATTAATTCTTCTGGAATTGCTATGTCTTTATATTTCAGTCTGTGTGGGGAATATTACTTCCTATAACAAAATCTCTCTACACTTAGCCCACAGTAATATAAGCAGGCAGATAAAATTTGAGTTATTCACAACATAAGAATGTTTGTTAGATATGAGTAATCTGATTAATTGTAGAAAACTGAGGTCACGTACTGTTGTGCAGAATTGAACATGACTAAAACCAGTTTCTGTTCCCAAGACTTTTGCCTTTTTGCTGTTATGCTGTATTTTGCATAAATGCCATTCCTTTTCCATGCTGCACTTAACCTGCTGTGATCTGTTCTTCATAAACAACAGGCACTAGTGGATAATCTGCACACTTTCTTTTGCTGCCTAGTGCCATTGGGCTTGTTGCCATGGGCTGAGGGAGACTCGCATTCTTCATAGTTTTCCCCCAAGCAGTTTTTCAGAAAAGGTTGCTGAGATTTTAAATGGGATCTGTTTCAGACAGATTAATATGAACATGAATAATGTTAATCCTGCCTTGGGGGTGTAGTTTTGTGGGACTTTGTGGTATGTCTTGCTATTTGCTGCCACCTTCCACTGTCTAGTTGTGGTTTCTTTTCCTCACAAGTCTGCTTACAAGTGTCTGAGGGCAAGTCTCCTTGAAGAGTTTCTTTGAGTTTAGGGTTCTTAAAATCCGGCTCCTGGTGCAGTTACGACACAGCACTGAGATTTCTCTTAAAGTGAGTGCATCAGTCAAACCTTTCTTCTTATGAGAGGATCAGTGAGTGAGCTGACTATCAGAGCAGTTCTGCATTATCAGATAGCTTCCAGAGCATTCCCACATCTTGTAATGCAAGTCTGCTTGGAAAGAGTGATTCATATATTATGGTCCATACCAGCAGCTTCACTCCACACTATGCTAATGCCTATATAAAGGTCTGTTTTCTTCCAAGTTCCACAAACAGCCCTTTCTAAAGATGTGGGGTACCCTTTCAGCCTCCAGTGTGACTTCCTGATCCAAGTCTGCTCCTCTGTGTTGGCTAGTGTATCATGATGCTGGGCAGAATTACAAACTCACGTCTTAATGCAGCAAGGTACTGTGTAGACAGGTCCTTCATTCCCTGGATGCTGTCTATTATTCCATTATTCAGTGCTCAGATTCCAGCAATACTAAGCTCTCAAGGAGTTTGCCTCTCTTTTCAGAAGAACACAGTCTATCTCGCTAGATTAAAGAAACTCTTTATAAAGTGTCTGGGTTTTAACTGGTAGGTGGTTCTGGTTTTTTTTATTAAAAGACATCCCTTCTATAAAAGATGGTAGCTGTAGGTTTCTGTGAGTACTGCTCTATAGGTTTGCTGCTAAGTATGTTTTGCTACTTAAACACTTGCTTTCCTCCTGTGGCTTTCATTGTGTTTCTCATTTGTATGTTGTGCTAAAGATAAACCACGAATGGGTAAGGAGGTAATGGGTATTTATGGTGTTTCTTCAAAGAAGTACCAGTCAAGATAGCAAAGGAACAGGTTCTTAAAGCAGGAGTGGACATACTTAAGGAAAGTGACAATGTAAGGTCATTCTTAGCTTCAAAGTGTCACATTCTGTGTCAGAAGCAAAAAGCCTCTCTTGAGTACCCTTTTCCTGAACTAAAAATAGTATATGTGTCAGTGTGTGTGATGGGAATGCCCTTGATCATGACTAAGATTCTTCTGCTTCAGAAAATTTATTTCCCTGGTTATATGAATAATGAAATTCCTGTGGAGCAAGCATTTGAGTGGTGCATAGACTTGAGGGAAGTGGGTGCTGTATAAAGCCCTGGTGGGAATATTTGCAGAACACCATTTGTGAAGAATTAAATATGAGTGGGGAACAGAAAAAGTGACCAAAAATTATTTAAGGGGCTGCGGTCCCAAAGGGACTTAAACACAAGGTGCAGACGGACTCACAGCTCCCTAAAATTGCCTATAAAGGTTAGCAGGCTTCTGACAATAATCAGCTGACTCTTAATGTAGCAAAAAGTATGATGAGATCCAGGGTCTCAGCACCACAGCCAGACATGTGAACCAGAACAGAGGCATCACCATGTAGAGTAAAGATAAATAGCCATCAGGCCAGTGTGCTGGTTGTGTACCACTAACTTGTGTTCAGAGGACTTTCTAGCTGAGCCTCAATGGCTTGAAGAAAGGAAAGACTTGATTAAGGAATTGCTGTGTGACACTGGCTTCTGCTCCCTGGGTCAGACTAGATGACCTGCTGGCTTGGAGCTATTTATTTAGCTGTTTTTACAGTGTTTACAAGAAGCACCTGGATGCAACCAGGATTTGGAGCCTTGCCTGGTGCTGTGAGTGCGGTCAGTAGCTCTGCTGCCTGCTCTTAGCCTCAGCAGTGCCATTCAAAAACTGGATGTGTTTTTTCTTTTCTCATAGAAGTATAGCTGTGAATAGAGAATGAATGTTCTTCCCTTCTCCTCTCTGCCCTCCACTGTGGAAGGAGCCAGGAAATGTTTGTTTGATCTGTGATGGGATAGGAATGGGTTGCTAAACTTTTCGCAAGAACAGCAGTGAGAGGCTAGTCTGAGTGTTGCTGTTTGTGTGGTCAGCCCAGTGCTTTTCCAAGGTGCTTTCAAGCCTCTTACAGCAAACTACCTCTTTCTGTAACTCCATGGAAACTTGTTTCAGCCACCATGGAATTGCTGCTTTGCCTCTGTTCTCTGTTGTATATGTGTATGCAATTTCTCTCTCACTTCCAGTTTATATTTGAGTAACAACCCCATGATCCTCCTTTGTCAAATAGCTGTAAAGGGATGCTGCTTGCTTGTTTAGGAGGAATCTGATTCTGGCGTTGCCAGTGAGATATTGAAGAAACCCAAAGAATGGCTTCTTTTTCCTCTGAGGAACTCAAGAGGCAGAGTCATCTGCCAGTGACTACTCTTTTAATGTGTACGTATGGTAAGGAATTTTATGAGAGCAGGTGTTTAATCGTAGGGCCAGTATATTGGCTGCTGTTTGATTTCACACATTGTAATGGCAGGGTGGAATAGAGGAGCTGCTGCTACACTTTTAATTTGAGGAGTGGTGATGGAGCAATTTTTCTTGGGTTTGTTCCTCATGCTTTTCATCCTTCAGCTGAGACACAGGTAACATGTCCTATCTCTCCATGAAAAATAGGAACAGTGTCCTGCTGCATGATCAGGGATTTGGCTGCTTGTAGTGCTTTAAAATGCAATTGGATTTTTTTTTTTTTTAATGTAGATGTTACCTCAAATTATTTACAGGTTTTATTTGTCTGATTTCCTGTTATGTAACTTAAAAATGTTCAGCTGTTGGACAGGTATATGTGAATTTGAGATATCAAATTGTGTCATGTGCCTTTCCAGCAGTAACAGGCATTCTGTAGCTGCAGCTTGATTAACAATCAAGTCTATTAAGTATATAAGATTGTATTTTAGTATATAAGATTGTATTTCCTCTGCCTCAGTGCTTAGCTTTAGAAGACTGAGAGCCAGAAAAGTCAAACATGTTTTCTAACATGTATTTTGGTAGACTCAAAATTAACTCAATAACTGAAGATTAGATCTGTGCAGGAAACATCTGTCATGCTTGCATAGTTACCCTTCTGATTATAAGTGTTTAAAAATCTCACTGCTTTGGGAGTAGGATTAGAATGAGGTTGAATTTTGGGTTGACAATTGAAATTTTACTTAGAAATAAAAGCTCAAATGTAAGATAAATGGAAAATTTTAAAGTAAACCCCCACATTTTGGATATTCCTTACTGTACATGCTCTGAAATAGTTGACATTTTATGTTTATGTCTAAACATAAGACATTCAGGAAAAACAACTGCACTGATTCTTGAGGTTTCTGAAGTGTCTATTGTGCATGGGTAGCTGTCTGGCCTTTAGGATAATGGCTGAGATTTAATTGCAGTTGTTATCTGTAGAAGGGAGGTCCTTTGGTGCTGCAGTAAAACATGTGGTTGTGGTTGTTGTGAAAGTGCTGTCAGTCTCAGAGGTTTTTTTTTTTTTTTCTTTTTTTAATGGCAAGATGGGGGAAGAAAGGGTCATGGGATACCAGTCCAAAGAACACTAGCATTCCTTAGCCTAGTTATTTACAAAATTACTTCACTTTTTTTATGGATGTAATGTGCTTGGCTTGCATAAATGAGTGTATGTAATGGGTAGTTCTCCATTGAGGTGAGTTACATAATGCACTTAGTTAATGCATCTATCCTGAATTTGTGTCAATCAATTTTTATTTTTACTCCTCTGCCATGTACTTTGTTATTTTTCTGAAGGCTTGGCTAAAGGACTATCAAGTGACTAATACCTGACTTTTTAAAACACTGGATTTTTTTATATAATGTAACATGGAATGGTATTGCCCTATGAATTCAAGACCCTATCCTGGAATTTAGCTTTATCCCTTGGTAGGGTTTTTACAATTAATGCTCAGATGTGAAGACAGCTTCTTGTGCTGTTGGGAATGTTGTTTTATGTGTATATGTGATCAGCAAAGATAAATTCCAAACACAAACCCAAGCAGTTCCATCACATTTGTTTGGAGTGTTCAATTGATTAGGTTGAGCAATAACAAATATTTTCTAACTCGTTTATTGCTAATTATAGTCATAGTGCTTTTGAGTAACTTGCAATCAATTTTGTGATCTACTGAGAGAAGAAAAATGAAACTGCAAATGACAGTGACTGCAGTAACATGGGTACATGAGATTATTGTTGATTTTGGCTACTAAAAGTAAATGCTTGAGGCAAAATGATTGATTTGCACTTTAGTAAAACCCAAGATAAACAAGTAAAACCCAAGATAAACACAACGTACCATGTTATAATTGCTCTTAGATCATGTTTTATGTGATATTCAAAGCCTTTTAAAAAACTGTCATTAAGTCTCTGAACAAACTTTGCTACCTTAGGGCATTGAAGCCAGCTGTCAGCGAGGGGGAATGACTGGTTTTGCTCTGAAGGATCCCTAATGAGGGGAACAGCACAAACACCCCATCACTCTTCTCTTCTGTGTGAAGAGGACTGGAATGGGAAATTGGTTTCAATGAACTTGTTTGGAAGAAGAGAGAATGGACAGAATTCATTTTACAAGTAAAACATAAAGACAGTTTCTGAAGTGGTCTCATTTCATGGCCTTTTTTCAGAAATGTATTGAAGGAGCTATCTCTAGTTTATAGTAACCACAGGTACTTCCATACCATTTCAAGAGACTGATGTGCACATTTAGCCACAGCTGAAAGTGTGCTTGCTAGAAAGGATTTTGGGACCTGTTAGCACTTACACAGATGCCTGTACAATGATAATTTACTTTTATCTCAAAGCTATCTCAAAGATGTCAAAGGCATCCTGAATTTCATCGAAATGCTGGCCACTCTAAAAGCTGAAGCAAAGGCTGTAATTAGATTTGTTAGGCTGAATGAAACTTTAGTGCTGCTGAATTAATATCTGCATAGATGTTACTAAGATCAGTCTGCTAGATCAGGACTTACCTATTCTTACTTGAGAGGTTCTGTATCTGAATTAGTAATTCTGGTGTCTTTCTGTGGTGAAGGAAGGAACTGGGCAACTCTAGATGTTCAGTTCAGAAGCAGAGCTTTAAAGTCCATCAGGATTAATTTTATACTGTGTACCTTTTGACTCACTAGAACCTTCATCAAATGTTCTTAAGTCCATGTTGATATATGAGGAGCAAATATGTTGGCTCTTGCTCCTGCTGTGTAGGTTGACATAGTAACAGAATAGGGCTTAAACCTATCTGGAGAAGGTTTGTTAACAAGTCAGTATTGCATGTTTTCAGCCATGTTTACTGAATAAAACGCTTTTGAAATGCCTACAGATGCTGCTCTCAAGCAGTGGCGATGGAATTTGGGATAGGGTGGCCTTTCCATAACCCAGCTGGGATGCAGCAGGATAAGTTTTTGATATTAAACAGTAAGTGGGATATGGCAGAGGGTGGAATGAGCTAAGACATAACTGCTGCATCCCCTAACTAAAGTGTTCTCAGATGATTGCTTGTAACTTCTTTTGCCTTCTGAATTTCAGCTACAGGAGTTGGAGTAGGAGAAATAACCTTTCTTTGGGTGGGTGGGAGGTGAGGGAAGAAAAGATAATGGTATCAAAGGTAGTCTTCTGTAAGACCTCCTTGCTCTGAAGCATGTGTTTGTGATACATCTGGGTTGGGACTTCCAATAAGATGCTGAATTATAATGAAAGTGGTTGGTGATAGAGTGAGAAATGAAATGCCTGCTCTTTGTTTTATTAAACAGGTGCAGTGCCATACCTACACTGGATACTGCTGGTGTGTGACACCTGATGGCAAGCCTATTAGCGGCTCTTCTGTACAGAACAAAACTCCTGTATGTTCAGGTACTGTGGGAGTGGCTTCAACAAATACTAAGTTTATAACCAAAGAGGGCTGGGGTGACTGCATCCTTTTGAGAGAGCCTGATCTTTTCAGGTGGTCAGTTTACCCCACTTAACACTGCAGTTTGGACTCTGGCATGTCTGCCCTGCAGTCAGGATACAGACACTTCTGCAAGGCTCAGAAAGAAAAACCACTAAGGTAACAACCTGTGGCAGCCAGGGCAAGAGTCAGTGTTGCTGTGTACACCAAAACCAAAAGTTTGCTGAACAGATGGGATAACTTTTTTCCATGAGCTATATTTTTAAGAAATGGTTATTGGGCTATATTTTGCGGGACGTGGAGTAATTTTTTGTACAGAGTGATTTCAGTTAATTCATTAAGGTGGTTCTGTGCAAAACTGTCAGTTTCTAGGGTCCTGCTGTTGTAATGAATTTGGGTCTTTCGACCATGTTACTGAGTTTAGGGTCCACGTGTTTGTGTCATGGGGTGGGCAGCACTGGGCTTGCACCACAGTTCTCAAGAGGGAGGTCCAGACTCAGGCTGTTACTCATTTTTATTAAGTGTTGTGTTTCTGGGCACTCAGCCTGGCATTACTTTGTTGCCCAGCAGTCTACTGAGACCAAATCCACAATTTTCTTTAAAACAGAGTAATGCTGTTTTTCTGTCTTCTCCTCACCATTCAGTGTGGTAGCCCGTGGCTCAAGTGGAATGAGATTGGGCTCTAGATTTTCATGTGGCCCTGATCAGTAGTGGTCTAGCTTTGTGAGCTGTGGTGAGCAGTGCTGCTGTGACACCACCACAGTAAACGCAGGCAGCATTGGGAAGCGATTCTGTACTGTGGGGAGAATTGAAGGGCAACACTAGAATTGTGCTGCCCTTCTCACTTTCCTCTCTTCACCCCAAAAAATTAAAGAAGAAAGAAAAGGCAGTAAGCATAGGAGTGTGCTTCTAAACTGTTCAGTGATGCCGCGTAAACACTGCCGCTACATCTGGCTTCATGCTCTACAGTCTGCACCTCAGAGGTTTTTAATATAGTTTTCCTCTCACACCTTGCAGTGTTTGCCCTTTAGGTGGAAGCATGACAGCAGTCAAACCTTTGGGGTTTTGAATTTTTCTCACCTTATCCAGTGTCCTCTTGGCTGTAGGGTGTTCTGTGGTAATGTGCAAATGTAAGTGACTTGCATAAGGGTTTGAGTTGAGTGGGAGAGCTGTCTGAGAGCCAGTGAGCCGCTGTACCTTGAGGGGATGCTTGGTTTTTCACAGGCACCTGGAAAGAAAAAAGTATTAATATCCTATTTTAGTGTAAGGTGCAATGCTACAGTAATTTGGCTTAAACCTTTAGAATATGCCTTTATGACACCATTTCCAGTATATGATTTTGGTAGGGCATATTTTAGAGTTTTACTGATCTGTTCAGTTAGTCTTGTGCTGTTTATAAAATTGTGTTGCAGAGAAGTCATGTTGTACTGTAGGACACAGATGTTAGGCATATGATGACTAATATTGAGTTTGTGCTTACTACTTGTAATTCAGCAGTAGATCTGCGATGAATTGGTCTGCAAGTGAAAGTGCCCAGGCAATAGAGTTTACCCTTCAGAGTTTGTCTTGTTCAGATTCCTGGGCCTGTCAGAGCTGCCTTCTTTAAAGCTGACTTTTGATCCATGATTCCTGAATGTTCAGTAATCACTGGAACTGTTTAGTAATGGTGCATGGAAGAATCAGTTTCCTGTGAATAAAGCTGTTAAAAAAAAAGAACAAAAGCTTGTCATAGATTCTTATACACTTTGGTAATGGATTTATTTGAAAAGCTTTTATTACCTGTTCAAGTTTTAGTAGAAAATGGTGATGAAGCACTGAAGCAGAGTGCAGAAACAAGCATAGAATCATACATACTATGTGACGATCTAAGTTATAGTAAACAACCCGAGATGTGTTCTATTCAAGTACATGCTGGATCTTATTCAGTGTCCCATTTCAAACAGCTGGGGATGTTCAGGGATTGGTTGAAATCCATTTTCTGCAAATTGTCCCACTTAATCCCTTCCCTTTAGAATACTGTGCTTGCATTCCCTGCACACTTTCCCCATCTGTTTTTGATTTGTTCTTCCTGACATTTGCAAACGAAAGAAGTGACTCTTATTGATCTTTCCTTCTTGCCCTTGGATTTTTTCCAAGTTTCTTACTAGCATGCTGCTCTGTTGAGGTCTTTCAAATCACTAGATTCAGCTACTAAAGATTGCTTGTTTACCCTTACCCTGATTTAAGATCTTAATGCATAAAACTTCCTTATGCTTTTCATATTGGTTGAAGCCAGGGGCTTTCTGAGTCCTAAATGGAGTTGTTGGCAAGTAAAATAGATGCTTTTTGGGTTGAGATGTTGACTGTATTAATGTGGCATCATATGTTCTGTGTAATTGTGCAGCACCTAAATTGATGTCTTTTTCTTTTTTTCTTTTTCTTCTTCCCTTTAGGTTCTGTAACTGATAAACCATCAAGCCAGGGTAATTCGGGAAGGAAAGGTGAGTGGAGTCCTGTGCTTCACCAACTTGTTTTGCAATAGCAGCTGCCCCGCCAAGTCCCTTAAGATAGCTCAGAACAGGGGTTCCTAACCAGCTCAGGGTGTGGGGCTGGATGTGCCATTGGAGCTCCCCTTCAGGAGGAGGAATAAGATGACAGTTCTGCTCCCTGCGGAGTAGAAAAGGGCGCGCTCTGCTCTGTGCTCCTCAGCTGAGTTGAAGTACAAGAAAGCTGAGCTTCCCCAAGGAGTGGCTGGCCCAAAATACCCTCCGCTTGTTCACCTTGAAGTGACATGCTGAGCATTTCTCAGCAGAATCCCCAGGGATGAGGGAGGCTGTCAGTATGACTTGTACTCCAGGAAACAGGAGTGCCAGTGTCATGGTTGTGGCTTTGTATGCGTTGAAAGGCGGGATTCTTTGACAGTGCATAAAACCCTCTGGGCAGCTGGAGCAGTACTGGATTAACCCTTTGCAGTGCTTGGGAACCTCACAGGCATTGGTTCTTCTTCTTTACGCTCCTGTCTTCAGTCCTTGCCTTTCCTGAACAAGGCATTAGATGGGTCATTGTTCTTCTCCTGTGAGTATTTATAGCTCTTCCCTGTGTCCTGTGGTTTGCATTCACTGAAATGGTTTTGGGAGGGTTGACCACTGAAGTACACATTGAGGAGCAGTCAAATATGTCTGTAGGCCTTTTCCACACTCTAATTTTCAGCCTTTCTCCCCTGTAGCCCCAGCTCAGAGTCAGCTTTAGAGTTTGTCTCCATACTCCAGGAAAACTCTGCTGAATGCATCCTCACTTCTGCTGGTGAGGATGAATGTGCTTTCCTGGGAGAAGTTCCTGTTTTGATTACTGAAGCAGGATTTTTAGTGCTAACTCTCTAAACCAGTTATTCCTGACATGTCAAAACCCAGTAAACACTGACTTTGATCCCAATGCTTTAATTTGAGGGACATCTTCCATGCTGGGAATGTCAGTCAGGTCCTGAAAGCACTTAATAGGGATCTCTGTTCAGAGCAGAGATGTATTTTGAGCATATCTGCTCTCCAGTCTATTGCTTGTATATAATAGCTTAAGAAAAGGTAGGAAGAAGAAAGATGCAAGGAAAACTACTTAGTTGAGACTGAATGCTGAAGCCTGTTTCTTATTTTAGGTAAGGATATGTCTCTTTAAACCTGTAATTATGCATTAATGTGTAATTGGCACCTGAACACATGGTTATAATTCTGTTAACGCAATCATTGCTAGTCTAGCCTGAAGTACAAGCAAATCAAATAGCTCTTGAAATCTGCATTATTTCTGAGTTATTTGTAGGCTTTTTACCTGGGTAGTCCTGGTCTGTTGTTCTAGAATTGAAAGCAGCTGACATTGGATTTCATGAGAAACGGGAGCAAAAGGGGAAAACATCTGAACTTGTTTCTTCTTCTTCACTCCCTTTATTAACTCAGGTTGGAACATGCAAAAAGAAAACTGTAAATGGTATGAATTAATTTAAAATTTGTAATATAAGTTGATTCTCCTTGGTGCTGCCTGTGGCATCCTGTTTCAAGGATGGTATGCTTGGTCATCTGGCTGCAGAAATGTCCTTTGCAGTAGCTGTCAAAGGGGAAACGTTTCCCTTTGGGGCCGGTATGCTTCAAGCAGTCATGTAAACTTTCTGTCCCCTGCAGTTCTGAATCTGTTCATATCTGCTGGAAACCCACACACAAGCAAGTCTGGCCCTATTCCATCATGTTAGAAAAATACTTATGAGCAGCTATTTAATGGGTCTTTTAAAATCAAGAGGGCTTTTAGAAGCTGTAATAATTTGGTTTAAAATTTGATGGACATAGCATTACTTTTTCATCTAGTGATGAAAATGACTAATCTAAAAATGAATTCGTCCTTCTTATCAGTGTTTTTTCTTGACTTAAGTTACCTTGATTCAAAATTCCAGTGCCAGGTCCTGTTGTAAGGAAGCTGGAGCCAGGAACAGCCTGACTTTCTTGAAGCAAGGCGGTTGCTGCAAGTCTGGCTTCTCTGAAGACTAATGGCAAGCCAGCATGCACATAACCATCTCTTCTAGCGGAGTGTTCAGACACTTGTTGCAAAGATTGCCCTTTGCAAGGTGACAAAAAGGGCAGGTTGAGGAGGGGTCCAGCAGGAACTGGGTCAGTGATGACCTTTCTATTGTAGAGGCACAACCTGGAAACTTGTGATATCTCTTTGGGCAACTGCCATCTGATTTGGGAGCTTTTGGAATTTTCCCATTGCACAGCAGACTCCTCCCTCTCTCTATCCCTGGGTGAGGGTCTTATAGTCAAAGAGCATATCTGGCACAGAATGGGTACTCTGAGGAAGACAAAGTATAGCTAAGACTCTCAAAAGTGATTTCTTTTGTGTCATTCATACAGGAATGTAAAATATGAACTAATAAACTTTGTGCTTTTCAAGTCTTCAGGGCAAAAGGGGCGGAGGCTGCTCTGCCCTAGAAACAGTGTAGATGGGGTAGGCTTACGTTGCTGGGTAATAAATGAAGACTTTACTAGCATATTAGCTCTCCTTTAGAGGAGGCAAATTAATGTTGGAAGGAGAAAAAGGCTGGTTATGGGTAATAACTCTTTCTCCAAATCTTTTGCCCTCTTTTCCTTCCTGTTTAGCTCTAATTTCTGGGGCTCAGTAGGTATGCTGGAGTGCCAGAAGATGTGAGGTAACATGTGATTCCACTCACACGCTCTCTCACTACTGATGAGAAGAAAACAAAATGGCTTTGTGTTCATGTGGCTTGGCATGTAGTTCCAGAAGTGGCTCTGTGGAGCTTTCTGCAGAGAACAAGCAAGCATGCTGGCAAGAGATACTTCTTTTTTTTTAAATTCCATGCTCTGGTTATCCATATTTACATTGCTGCTATTGCTGTATGATGCAATGCCAGTTACTCATATGATTTGCCCCATAAGGTAATTAAAAAAAATTAAATCAGCACCAAACTTAAAACTTTAAAATAGGTCATATTGATTTGTCCTGAGTCTGAGAAGTGTTCAGTTGCTGGAAGGCAGAGCAGACCTGGGCCTGGGGAGATGGAGGCATATTTGCATGAGGTGGAATGGAAACCCAGGCCCTCCAGAATGTGCTTGCTTTGTGACTTTGCAGCTCAGACACTTAGCACTGTCCTTTTTATGCTGAATTTGTCCTGCAAATGAAGAACAAGTTCCCAAGACCTTTGCCAAGGAATGCAATTACTCTTCTGTGAGATTAGAATATTCAGAACCTGCAGATTTCTGTTGCTGTCTCTTTTTTTTATTCTGACTTGTTCTTTGTACAGTCCTTTCTCATAGGGAGCCTTTTGCATTAATTTGCTCCAGTTGCTGCTTAGTTTGAAGGTCCTGAGACACTTGGAAAATGCATGCTGTCCTCTAGAGGTCTGGATCTCCCCAGTCTCTCCCACTAGGATGTTGTTAATGTTTTAAGAAGCAGTGAAAGGCATCCTTGGAGCCAACGTTACTGGATTTCTTCCCTGCCTAAAGAATGCAGAACATTTCTTTCCAGCTAAAGGGAAATTGTGCCATACTTTGAGACAAAAGAAGTAAACATGAAACGAAATAAAGTTTTATTTTCTTTATCTTTGAAGTGTTGGGGCTTTAGCTCAGATTTAGCATACTGCAAGCAGGAGTAGTGTCTCTTACAGTCACCAAGAAGGTTTTAAAAGTAGGCTGGTTAGGAATCAGAGGGATATAAAAGACAGCTGTGTAAGTGCTTATCTCTGTAAAGTCACTTGCTCTTCCTTCTTAAAACTGGAATCAGAGTGAATTAAAAGTGAGTGAAGGGGAAATATATTGAAGTGGAGGTACTGGTTCATTAGTGGTAGTTTACCACTGGTTTAGTTCTGGACACTGTATGATACCATTTTTAAATCAGCTGAGTGAAGGAAATGGAAAAGGATGGATGGTTCAGTAATCTGGGATTTAAAGATGATGCAGCTGCAGGGTAAATTTGGACTGGAGTAACTTTCAGTGTCAGTCATGAAAAGTCTTGAGTGGTATGAACTCCCTTTTTCTTTTATAAAGTCTTCTGCAGTGCGAAAAGTTGCAGGCCTGTTTTGACTTGTCTTGTTTCCCTAGTGCAAAAGCTGACAATAGTATCTGCCATTCCTGGAACAGCTGTTGGTGAAATGTAAGCTCTGATGGCCCTGCAGAAAGCAAAGCCCAGGTTGAGCTTGTTGTACACTTACTATCTTACATGTAGACATGACTCTTGTATGCAGCTGCAGAAAGCTTTCCTCAGTGAGTTTTGCAGCCTACAAGAAAACGCTGAAGCAGTTTGAGAAACGTAAGATGAGCAACTTGAAATTCCTGCCAATTAAACACGTAGAATTGGGTTCCTTTTTGTGGGTTTAACTGTCAGAAATTAGTTTAAAGGCAGGCTTTGTTGGCAGGAAAATTCTGGGCTGCAATTGTGGACAAGTTGGCCCATTCTGTGGCTTTTTTCCTGCTGTTTTCCAAGAGTCATACCTCTAGAAAATGCTAATGGCCCAGTTATGCAGCCAACAGACTGAGCAATTTGAATCAGTAATGAGCCATTAGTGTGAGTCAGTAATTAGGCTGAGCAGTAAAGGGCGAACGCTCTCCTCGGGCAAACCCTCGTGAAGGACAGCTTGTGCCGATGGAAGTAAATGGAGCCGCTTGTACCTGGGCACCTGGAGGCTTTGCTGGTGGTAAGAAGTCAGGTGCAGCTGGCACTAATTCACCTGCCCTCAGCTCGCTGGGAGAGCAGCACGTGGCCTCCACAGGGACTCGAATGTCTCACAGGAGAGCTACTATCTTGACAAAAACATCAAGCTGAAATGTGACTAAAACACCAGTCTGGGACTTTGGTCTTTACCTTCTCCAGATCTTTCTGGATTCAACTAGGTACTGATTAAATCTGAAACACGACTGCGCTGTTACACAAATTGAGCTTCAACTGCGTCTCCAGCCTCCTAAATTCTGAGAAAATGCTTTGATGTCTTTAGCAGTTTCTGGAGAATACAGGAAAGAGAAATATTGTGTGGCCTTCATCAGTAAGATGGAGTAAATACAAGTTTACTGAGGCAGTATGAAGTCAAGTGATGGTTCTAGCTGGTGAACACCATCTTATGATTAATTTTTTGCAGAACATTAGCAGGTAGCAAGTCTGCAGTGCTACCCAAACAATTCATCTGGATCCCTTATGTTAAGTATATAGATTTAAATAAACAATATATACTAATTTAGAAATCTGGATTAAGGAGAATTTTCATGCAAATATAATTTTTGGAACTATTTAACTTCATCATGCAATATCCCAGGCCAGGGCTGATGTGTTTGTCAGGTCTCTTACGGGTAAAATATACACGTGTGCTCAAAATGTGCGCAAACAATTTGATGCCTGTGGATAAGTGAGATGGGTGTGTAGTGTAGCTACATGGTAAGTCAGACTACTATGCATATGTAAAAAGTCTGCTTCATGAAAGCAACGGATTTACTATGTGTGTGTGCCACAAGAGTGCTTCAAGTCCCTGAGATGTGCAAAAGCTTGATTTGTTGTACCACACACTGATGGTGACAGTTTCTCAGTCTACCCTGTTGAAATCTGATGGAGTTAGGAAACAATCTATGGGAGAAACATGAATATGTGCTGCTTTTCATTAAACTGGGATAAAAACTGAGTTGACTGAGAAGTTAAGGGGAGAGGTTAAGGGTAACAAAAACTGTCCTGCAACAGCTCAAGTGGGCTGTGAGCAAAAATTTTGGTAGATAGAATTTGTAGAGCATAAGATTTTGGTTAGCTCATATTTATATTTCCAAGCAAACTTACCAGTGGAATTGAAGTTTGCTTTCCTATTATATTATAAGATAGTTCTGTAAAAAATACTATTAACTTAATCAGTGGGTTTGCCAGTTTGTAAATAGTCAGAATTCTCTCTGGTTCCTGTTGCTGTCTCTATACTGTATATCATCTACAAAATTATTTATTAAGTTCCAGTTAAATGTAACTGTAGAAAGCAAGTGGATTTCACAGGTATGGTAGACTGTAGTTTGCCAATATGACAGATTTTATTAGATAGCAAGAGCCCAGCTTTTAACTGGGGGTTGTGATCAATTTTTGTGACAACAGAGGAATGTAATTTTACAATACTGTGTATATTGGAACATTTTTCCAGAGCAGAGCAATGTTCTAAAAAGCACTTAGATATATCACATGAAGCAAACAGATTTTTGAAATATTAAAGTCTAGAAGTAAAACCTCAAATTTGTTACACAGACAGTAGGACTAAAAACAATCCTTTTGGTTCCCCACATCACTGCCTTGTCTGAAATGGTTTCATTTTCATCAAGACTTTTTTGTGGGCCTCAGAACATATGTACCAAATTTGAGACTGAAGAAAGTTTCATTGGCAAGCATAAAAAGAAGGCAAATTCTGTTTTAAAGTATATTTTGTTTGATACAATGAAAGAATTCTGCTTTCATCTATAAAGTAACAGTTCCCATCGGTAGCTTAGTCTATATAATATGACTTAATAAAATTGTAGTTTACGAGTGTTATTATAGCAATCTACAGACAACTCATGTCTGTAATGTCTTAAGAACAGCTGTAAAGGTTTTTAAATTATTAAGTCATAGTATTGAGCAACCTGGTGAGTAGATCTAATAAGTAGACTAACAATTGATTAAACAACATCTGTTAAGGTATTATTAACTGTTTATGTGCCATACATGGATTTCTGGTGTCTGATCATTACAGCTTGCAGAGAAATTGAATAAATTTGGGGTCTCTGAGTTGGTTTTGTTGTTTAAATACTTCATGTAGGCTCAAAACCTTTTCTTTTTTTAAAGAGTTGTTGAAATTATTCTTCTCATGCTCTATAGAGTCTGGACATCTGAATGTTAGTGTTGTTTTCTTTCAAATCAGAGTAATGCGGCAGGAAATGTGTTTTGTTGTGTGCAGGTGTTTGGTCAAGGGGCAGGAGGTACTTTCCTTTCAACTCCTTTGCCCCATGAGCTCTGTCAAAGTTTCTTTATAAGAGAGATAAACTATGAAATTGTGATGGGAAAGCTTGAATGCATGCAGACCATGTGTGCCTGTAAATAAGGTAAGGAGAAGCTAGAGAGGCAACCCCAGTGTTTGTTCAAGTTCCTGAGATGGGCACCTAGGGCAATTAAAGCTTCTTTACAACAGATCTAGCTGAAATAACAGCTCTCCTCTGTGTGCTCATCTGGACTTTTGTTCTATGTTGACAGCAAGGGAGCTGTACTGCTAAATGCTTTGATAAAGGCTAAGGATGGGAGAAGTCTTCCCCCACAGACTGAACTTTCTGGGCGGTGTCTGTCTTTTATTACATGTTCTGGTGCTCAGCTTGGTGCTCAGTTTCTGATGGAGCCTTTACGTGCTGCAGCAAAGCACTTTGTGTAAGGACTTGACAGGTTTCATCCTGACTGTTCAGCTGCTCACAAATACGCCATTAAAGGAGGGGGTTCTTAAAATTTGTTCTCTGGTTCACTTAGAATAATCCATCTGTAGATGTCTGGCAGTCTGTAACCTGAGGATTGACCTTCATCTTAAAAGAAAAATGTTTTAATGTTGTGAATGTGTTGTCACTTATACCCTGTGTACACTGAGATGCTTTTTTCTGTACATACACATTTCCTTCTGAAACACATTAGATCCCTTGGAGGTCCTTCCAGCAGTACTGTTACGTATCTGATTTCCCTCTGTTCACCATTCCTTCTCTCACAGAAACTGTTCCTTTGGTTTCATCATCAAATAGAAAACCTCCTTTAGACAAAGTTCAGATCCTGGGGTGAAAAGGCTGGGGCTATGTAGTTAGAGAGCAAAGTTGTGCTCACTCACTAAAGCTCTGACACTCCTCCTTAATGATTCAGGGAGGGAAAAAACCTGTGGAAACGAGCGGTGGAAAAACATATTTCCTGCCCCCCCCATCCCTTTTTCTTCATTTTCACACATGCAATACAGATACAACAGTGAGGTATCCATTCTCTTTGCCTGCAAGGAAATGAAAAGGCGTATTGTAAGCCCAAGGCTAGTCTGGTTGTCAGGCAGGAATTAGTCCTCTAAAGGAGAAGGGGAGAGGGGCTGGCGAGAGAAGAAGCTGGAAATGAGGAGCTAGAAGGGGGAAAGTACACTCTGAGATAGGCTGACTGCACATGGCTAGAGGTGAAAGGGGTCTTGTGCTTCCTCAGTATGCAGGTGTTGGGAGAAAGGAAGGCAGCTTATACACAGGCATGTGTCTGGGGGAGCAGGGTCAAAAATTTAGACTATTTACTTAATCCCTTGGAAAGGCTTTTTTCTCCTCTGTTTTCTTTTTGTGTTTAACAGACTGCTTTACAGGGGACACGTGTGGTAATTAACACATGCAGCTGTAGGGCTTCAGCCATATGTCTGAATTTCAAATGGCCATTGATCTGGCAAATTTGCTGCCGTCTCCAACCCCCCACTTATAGGCCTTGAAGATGTGGGAGAATTTATAGAGTCTTTACCTTGAAGAGACCAGAGCTGGAAGGAGAGGAGTGAAAGGGAATGTGAGTGATATTGGGGAGAGAAGGAAGAGAGAGACTGGTATTCTAATCACACCCTTCATGCCCCTTGCCCCAGCTCACCATATATTTTCAGGTAGCTTCTAAAATGTTTCCAAAGCTAGGGATCTTGTTATAACTATACAAAGCTTGCATAACAATTGTTAATTTTTTTTTCTTGTTCAGCAAAGAAGTCTAATATCAGAATCACAATGGCCTTGCAGGCATTTCAGATGTGCTCCCTTTTCCACAGCTGCAGATATCTGGGCTCTTGCACAGCCTACAGCTGACAAGGAGGTAGTTGATTGTGGACTCTGAGCAGCCTTTCAGGAGAGGTTGTTGAGGAGGGGGTGTCTATTGGGCTGTGTGGAAACAGAGAATACTTCACATCAAAGTAGAGGCTCCTGGAAAAAAAAAGTGATATATTGTAGGTAGAATAAAACCAGAGAGGCTAAACTAAACAATCATAAGGTGGTTGTTGCTTTTGCCAGCAGTGATTGGGCAGCTGTTGACAGTGCTGTAGAGCTTTTTGCAAACTTTGCTCAAAGTCTGGGGCAATGTCAAGTGCTAAAAATCTTGCTATGAGATATGGTGCCTTAAGCAAAATATTTCTTTGTGTGGAAACTTTTTTGCTCCCTGTTTTATTTCAAATGTCACTCAAGGCAGTGAGCCAAACAGAGGATGGTTCAAAATTAAGATACTGTAGCTTAAAATCCTGCAGTATCTATAATACTTGTAGTGTTTAAAGGGTGAGATAAAAATGTGTTGTTCTACCAAGTATGAAGCTATAAAAAAGTTAAGCATCTCTTCCTCTACTTCCTCTCCTTCAATCTATTTTTAAACATTCCCAGTGCTAGCTATTGCTGATTTCTTGATCTCATCGCTCACTCTACAGTGTAAGTAATGCTGACACTTTAGAGGTGTTTCTGCTTTGGATTAAAAAAAAGAGAAAAGCCACCAACAAACATTCCTAATAGTCTGTACTCCAGTTTTTACTGACTGTGATCTACCCAGCCTGTATAATATTGCTACTCTGGTTTTCTATGTTGTGCTGCTTCTCTCCAGTTTCCCTGTGAAGCTTAGTGCCAGGACTGTCTGGAGCAGCCATGTATTATATTGCCTCTTCTAACTCACCTCCCTTTTCTCTGTTTATTGCTACAGACTGTACTCCTTCTTGGAACAAGATGGCCTAACATCCCTTCTGTGGATTGGCAATAGCTTTTCCAAATAATTTGGTTGTAGCCTATATTGATACGCACTTGGATATACGGTTTTTATTATACAGATACAGAGCCTAATTCTTCTTTATTCAGTGTTTATTACAGCTTATTTCCTTTTAATTGTTAATCTCCCTGAAGAATAAGGTTTTTTTCAATTCTTCCTCTCATCTTCATTACCTTGATCCTTTTCTGTAGAAAAAAAGGGAAGTGCTGGATTTACAGCTGTATAATTGCCGGGTTGTATTTACCACAGCAAAGCTTTTCTATGCCATTTGACCTGTGAAGGTGTCTGCTGATCAAAATGAGCCTTGGAGACGCTGTTTTGAAACTGAGTGCCATCCCTACAGCCAGCTGCCGTTGGTACTTGGTAAATAGGTCATCATTCTTCAGCAAGTGTTAGGTAGTCATGATTTTTGGTTACAGGTAGTTTTTGGTGCTGTGTGTTATAGCCAGTCCAAAGAAAGATTTAGTCCCCCTTGATTCTTCTATCTGTGTCTCTGTTTCCCCTCGGGTATGTGTCTCAGTAGGGGGATGGTATTAGACTCTTGAAGGACAGCTTAAGTACAAAGCTGAATGAAAAATATTCTTTGCTCCCATTGGGAGCCTCTTTCTGCAGCCTGTATGTGTTCCTTAGTTTTGAAGGCATTTCAATAGCCTTCCCAGGTGTTGTCGTAGCTGATTTTTTACACGCTGAAATTGTTGCTGGTACATAAGGAGAAGAGCCACTCTCCATGGTGGTCGAGATTAATTTCTTTAGCTGTGCAGAACATTGCTAGCAGCTGTGAAACATCAGTCTGCAGTGACAGGCAGGCTGAGATCCTGTCTGAAAACTTACCAGATGACCGAAGCAGAGCCTGGAAGCTGATCTGGGACTCTGAGCTTCGTTCCCCTTCTCCTTTCTCAACAAGTAGTTGAACTAGAGTGTTTTAAAAATTCTTACATTGCTGGTGAAGGTGGGCTCATAGCTTATCTGCTGGTAGAAACTATGTTCTGAAAATATCTTAATTATTAATTATTCATTATTATTGTGAAATAAACATACAAGTCAACACATGGCACTTACATGTGGCATTTCTAGGCAAGCTGTTCAGTGGGGCTAATGGACTCTAGTCCAAAGAGGGATTTTAGTGTTGTCCCTGCTGCTGCCTAGCTGATTTCAGAAGATGTATGAACAAAGTAAAAGAGAATGAATTTCGACACCATGGGATTGAGGATATGGTCATCTTTCAAGGTAAAAGTATTGTATAGCTTATACAGTCATTAAAAAAAAATGGAAGTTTTGATTATTAACTCAGCCAAGTAGCTAGAACAGCAATTGCATAGAAAAGATGCAGCAATACCAGGAAAATAGTCCCTTCTGCCAAAGAATTGCAGTACTTTGCCCATGATGGAAGGGAGGAACTAAGCTCAAAGGGAGAAAGGCTTGAATCTGATAGAGTCGAAATGGTAGATTAAGAAAAATTACTTGTATCTTAGCAGCTCCCTCAAGAGCCTTTGAATGGATATGCAGGTTCTTTTACGTCTTTTTTCTTCTTTTTTTTTTTCCCCCTTCTCGTGGTAATTTGAGCCACTCTGAAAATGAACTTAAGGTTTTTGACTTAAATCAAGAAAATTAAAACCACTAGCAACCTAGTTGTCATTCTCTTTGGGGCAGCGGCATTACCTGGAGGCTTGGTTCTGTAGGTCAGAGCTGATGACAAGAGCATGTATTTCTAAGTCACAGGATGATTTCTGTCTAGCTTAAGGAATAAAACTGCTGCTGGGGTTGTTTCAGGAGGGTGAAAAAAACAAGTCTCTGAAAGTGGGGGAGGGCACAGTGGGGACCATATCTTTACAGTGTGACTGTGATTCTACGTTGATCAAAAAAAAACCTTTTTGTGCAAATCTGAACTGAAGATGGTCTCAGAAGTAACATGACCTTTATTACCTGCTTTGCCTTTTTAACAGATAAGGTTCAACTCTGGCCTTGGGCATTTAATTTCCTACTACTTCCAAATTTTTGAAGAGACTTGTTTTGCATTTTGGGAAGGAGTTTGGCTGTGAAGTCTTGAAAACTGTAAAACTGCAGTAAGGTAAATCTATGCGCAGTGACAGGTCTTCTCCATTCAAGCTTCCTTGCATTTGACCTCAGAAATGCTCTGATAACCAAGCTAGAATCTGATCATCTGCTTCTGTAACCCATATCTTACGTACAAATTGCTTTTGTAGAGAAGATCATCTCTGTGTTGGAGCTTGGCCCAAAAATGAACTGTGAATTCCGGTTCTGAACAACAGGACTGTGTGCAGGCTCCTTTTTCTGAGTTACTTCTGTACTCAGGCTACCTGAGGGATACTGCTGCTTCTTGTCCAAAACTCCAAACCTGCAAAATTGGTTAAGACTGTGGTTTAAGGTTTACAATTTGGGGAGAAACTGGCTGCAAACCAAGAAATCTTATTTCACAGGTTTTGGGGTTTTGAATCCCTCACTTATTACTCACTATAACAAAAGAGAGATCATACAAATTTGTGGCTCCCTGCTGTCCTCCTAAGTTAGTTGATTGCACTATATTTGGGATTTTAGCTTGAGAAAGGGGAGAGCAAAGGGTGAGTCTCAAGTTTGAATTAGGTGAGTGCTCTTAAATAATGGCTTTAATAATCTTAAGGTAGTTTGTCTTCTGCTTGGAAACATACCCATATGCTTGAGAAAAGTGTTCTTTGGAATGCTACATTTCTGTAAGTATGTTAAAACAACAACTTTTCACAAGTAGTGAAGCAAATTTACATCACGAGAAAGTTCACTAACGGCTCAGCTTAATTCTCTGATCTTTACAGCTGCTGCTTGTTCCAATAACATGTAGTGTCTCTGCATTGACACCAAAATCCCTAAGAATGTTGCCATCAAAGTGGTAAAGTATAATGGCTCAGTTTTCAACTGCCTTGTCTTCGATGCAGCAGTACTTGGAAGATCTTTTTTCTCACCAGAAAGGTTTGCATAAGTTACAGAAGGGAGGCAGGTATATTAAGGGGTAATTACCATAGGGCTTGGTTCAACCTGCAAAGTTCAAATCTGAATCTGGATCTGAACTTTCCCAGAGGCAGGGGGTGGTTTTGGACATTGTATTGGTTTGACCTATTATAGTGCAAGCTCTGAAATGCAGGTCCAGATGTGGGCTGGGATTTTGTCTCTTCCCAAGTATGAGACATTAAGGGTCACTTTTACGTGACACATAATTGAAATAGTGTAAAACTGCATCTCATGTTGAAGAAGGCGTCTATAGCATTATGTTTTAAGGGTAATAACTTGCTATGTCTTTATTTTTCAAAAGAAGCTGTTTAAAGGCTGCAAAGAATGAGAGGTTAGAGGGCAAGTTTCTTTTGGCTAATCAATGTAGAACTACCTTTAGAACCTATGCAGTAAATAAGGACTGTGGATTTTAGAGAGATTCTGTCTGAATCTCAAGATTCAATAGTTTTAAAGCCACTGAATCCCAGAGACTAGAGCATTGCTATTAATGAGTGCTGCTCCAGACCCCTTTTGACACTTTTGCTTTTGAAGGACCAGGCCCAGGAAGAGGGAGCTCTTTGTTTGTGGTCAGAATAAACTCATTGTACACCCAGACAATTAACTCTTCAATCGACTTGCCAGCCTCTGTAAAGCACTCCACTCCCCTCTCTGTCTACCTCCAGTTCTATTCAGACACTTAAGCACACCAGTGTTTTTTGTTTATTATTCTGAAAAAGTCCTTCACAAGAATAGTCAGAGCAGATCAACATTGTCCTCCCAGCAGCATTTATCTCCGCCTGGCAGTGAGTGTGTCAATCAGGAATCAAAAAGCCAAACAGAGGCGGCTTTGAATTGTGTCACAGGGGTCAGAGTAACTTCCAGCTGTCTGTGCATGGGATAGGCTTTCTTGCAGGGCGAAGAATTGTGCTGCCAAACAAACACTGAGTACATTGGACCACAAAGTCCTTGGGGCTTGAGTGGCTTTTTTCATGTTGATGCACCTGCGAGGGAGATGTGAGAAGGAAGTGAGGGGAACTAATGCCTTCCAGAAGGCATGAGGAAAGGCTCCTTATCCTATCTGGTTGATGCCTGGAATGCAGTGCTGAAATAAAGGCTGCCTGCATCCATATGGCACACAGAATAGTTGATGTAGGAAGGGAAAAATTACTGCAGTGACAGAGCAAGTCAGCCTTTGCAGTTAAGAGCTCATTAAGCCATACAGAGCCCTTCCATGTTTAGCACTTAGCCATATTTTCACCTTTTAAAGTCCATATCCAAGTGTTTGGGGGTTGTTATATCCAAAGGCTGTACATTGCTGCTGTTTCTTAAAATTGAAGCAATAAAGAGTGAGAACTTGGCTTTTGCTGATTTCGTTTAAAAAGTTGGGGGTTTTTTCCTTAACAGCTGTGGGATCTCCATGCGTAGAAGTGGTTGGACTTGATCTTAGAGGTCTTTTTCAACCTAAATGATTCTATGGGCAGGAGTGTGAAAACTTGGCAGGGGAGTCTATCTGCCCTGCTGTGTTTTCATTTCAGCCGCTTGCAAAAACTTATCTTGATTGGCCAGATTGTAAAATTTTTTTTGCATGAATGCTAACTTTCTGCACTTATATTGGCAATATATGTCTGTACATAAAAGTTTGCATAGACTATTAAATTAATTATGACTTGCTGAAATTATTTCTTTTCATGTAGGGAAGGATTGTGGTTAAGGCAACAATTTGCTCTGCCCCTACAATACTAGAAGGGACACGTATTTTTGTCTAAGACCCCAGGTAGTACAAACACAAAACACAAGTTTTGTTGTCTTTTTTCTTTCTTTCTTTTTTTTTTTTTTAAATACTTAAAATGCCCTGGACCTGGGGGTAATACATAGAAATGTCAAAGACAAAACTGCATCTTCAGGATTCAGGAACTGGGTGGATACAAGGAGCCTAATTGACCTGGCAGGTCTTTGTTCATCTGACCAGAGCTTTAGTAATATAGTATACTATATATATTTAGTATATATGACTTAAGTCCCTCAGGAGTACAGAAGCCTGGGAAACCTCTTCTCCCTTGCTGTTGGCTTGACAGATTTGCTAAAGGTGGACTTTGCTGCATCGAACAGGACATGCTAAGAGTTCGCTCCTTGTCCTGGCTCCCTGTGCTCTAAGTTGCTTATTTAGCTTCAGCTATGCTCTCTAAGGACTCAGCCAAAACTAAATGATGGTAAGTAAAGGAGCCACTTGACACTGGAAGAAGGTTGCCTCTTCCCAGAGCAGAGCTATGCACTTAAAATTGTCATCTGCTTATTCTCTCAGTCTGACTCAAGTCTGGGAAGCATTGATGTTCAAGCCACAGAGTTACAAAAAAGACTAGATTTTATATAAAGCCTGGATGATTGACTCCATAAACACCTGTGCTCTTCAAAATGGAAGAAATGTTTACAGATTGCCTCACGGATTCCAGTGAGAACACAACATTAGCCTCCTGTATCACATGTTCTACCCAGGAAAAATATACTCACTGCACAGGTCATCTGTATACTTGCATCATCGCATTAGCAGATCAAGACCTCTGTGCTTCCTCAGCAACATCAACCTTTGGTACATCACTTTAATCTCCTAACTTTTCCCCTTTCTACAGCTTCCATTAGGTGGCTTGAGTCAAGAATGGTAATTCACAGCAGCAGGCAGTTACTTCACATTTTTCCATAGTAATTAATGCTTTTTTATGTCAAGGAGTTTACTTTTCTCCTGATGTAACTTGAGTTGCTCATGGCCTCAGTGCTTGTCATTCAGAGTAAAATGATCACTTTAACAGTTGTCTTTTGCATGAACTGCATCTCCTTCTCCCTCAGCCCCAGTGTACACTACAGTCATTCCAGATGTGGATGCTTGCTAGATGTTTTGCAAGGATAAGACACGGGGAGGGGAATTCTGGTGAGAACATAAAAAGTTCTTGCCCAGCACTAGTAGTAGATCTGGACATGCAAGTTATTGGCCCTGTTTTGAGTCATTGTCAGTCAAATACAATAAAAGCTCTTCTTGCTTATGAGCTTCTGACAGTAGTAGAGCAATCGGGATTCTGGTTTATATCCAAGGTATCTTAATGTGAAAATGGCTTAGAGAGTTTTGTTTAGACCTGCCTGTTTCACTCTTATCCTGTGGCAAGATAAAAATACCATTTTAAAGTTGACAGCAGTTGAGCCAGAAAAATCTGCTTAACTTTTGCAAGTGTACCCTAGGAGATGGACACTTCCTGGAGGAGTTTTACAGCTTTAAAATGTCCCATGAGGAGGTATTCTATTGAGTGATACTGCCTTTGGTCGGTGGGCTTGGAAAAAGAAAGTGGGTATTCATGCTGGGTTGTAAAACTTGGAAGAGAAGTATGCCAGTGAACTCTTCCTCACGGCTCTGAAAATATTCTGCAACCAAGGGATGTGGTTGTGAGTTACATGAGTTCCTGATCTGGAAGCATTGCTATCTAGAGGGATTAGGAAGTAACACTTGATCTCTTTAATCTCTCTGTGACTTGCTGCGTATAAGGAGCCGTTGCAGTGACGTGCCTCTTTTGGAAGTGTGGAATTTAACAGCTCTTTGAAGAAAGGAGGGGACTGTACCCAGTGGGCATACTTTGTTTCCTTTGTACCCGAATTAACAGTATTCTGTACTTCTCATGTAATAATACAGGAGACCTTAGGCCTCTGGAATAGTTCGGGGTTTTGTTCTATGTTGAAATACTTATTTAAGGAAAACAAAATGTTTGTTAAACTTTCAAGTATGTAAAATAGAACTTATTCCTTGTTTGTGAGGAGCAAACAGGCCAGTGGAACAAATGTTCAGTGTGACAAATGGAGTACTGAGCGAGAGGAAAAATCAAATAAGAGTAGGCAAGCATTAGGATGGTTTTTCTGCTGAAAGGGAACAGCAGCGAAACCTTTTGCCATAAGCTAATTTGAAACACTGAGACTTACTGAGAATTCTCCAGTTTAAGAAAAAAATCTGGTAGTTTCAGAGTAAGAAGCTGGCAGCTGGGAAGTGAGCATGGTGTTTTTAATGAAGTGCAATTTTTGTCTTTTATGTGACTATTTCATGACCTTTAAAAAATAATCAGAAATATCCCTGGCTTTTGATTTTTGAAATATAGTGGATGTAATTACAGGGCTCTTGTCTATTGCATTTTTTTCTTGTATGTGTGATGAAAGAATAGTACTTGCTTGAACAACAGGAGAGTAATTATACTTCTCTCTATTTGCAAAACCCTTAATACTGTTCTGGGTGCTGCTACAATGTGGATTTAGTGACAATTTGGCCTTAGTAATCTAGTAAGGAAATGATTGTGTAATTCCTTGAGCCATTTTACTGAGATTATCTTAAACAGTAGCTTTGAACTGAGGGGTTTATTTAATACTCTCCAGTAGCTTAATGGCT
Organism: Oriolus oriolus; assembly: GCA_013400235.1. Classification (NCBI taxonomy): domain Eukaryota; kingdom Metazoa; phylum Chordata; class Aves; order Passeriformes; family Corvidae; genus Oriolus; species Oriolus oriolus. Next base: position 234,221 of record VXBT01001141.1, on the reverse strand, counting down.
AACTTCATACAAAAGCTGCTGCAAAGTTCTCTTTCTTTAAGAAGAATGTATTTGACAAATTGTAATTGCTGCCGTGTTCCTTGCACATACATGAATGTGAAAGAACCCCCCTGAACCTGAAACATCCTGTGTTCTGCCAAATTTCAAATAATGATTTGGATCAAGTGCTGTGGCTCAGATCCACTTGTAATTTTCCCCCATTGTTGGCTTCCGGGTTGCTGCTTTAAATCTGAAAAGCAATTCTGTAATTACTTGGTGCTGAAGCATTCATGAGAACAATAAGAAGAAACTTATTATTGTACTGGTCTTTTTTTTAACACCAGGTCTCTTCCTATTTTGCATAACTTGAGAATTATTCACCTTTCTAGTTGTTCTATGAGTGTCTTCAGTAGTTTTGCGTTGGTTTCTCAATCTGTAAAGCCAGTCATGCTAATTACATACTGTTCACTGCTTCATTACAGTGTAAAGTGCCATCCTAAATAAATAACAAGCCATAGCTGTGGCTCCTGGAATCTTGCAGAAGCAGAGCAACCTATTCTAACATAAAAAGTGAAGATCAGCTATTTACTTCTATCCAAAGAGTCTTTAAAGGGCAAAACATTCCTCCTTGTAATTTAGGCGATATTCAGGAATTTTTTCCAAGTCAGTTGCTCAAACTTTAAAAAAATAAATACTGCTTATCCAGGTTACTGGTAATGCCCAATAACAGGAAAGCTCAGAACAAGAGCTGACTGAGGAATGGTAAGTATTTTTTCTTCCAAGTATTTTTTGTTATGCTTGCAGTTAAGCATAAAACGAAATACAATGATGAAGAGGGAAAATGACAACAGGGTGTCTCTCATTTCTGTCAATGTCCTTTACTTCAGTGGATCTCTGAGGTTGAAATGGAATTATCAGCATGTTTTTGCTTTCTGTGAATTAGACTACTTTGTATGGAAATGCATAAAATTAATGAACTGGAAGAGGTGTTCAAGCTTTTCCTCACTTTAAAAAGTACAAATACAGGTATGGGTGGAAAAAGTCTATAAGCTTCTGTTTTCCATCTCTGCCCTTCCCTTTCCCTTCCAATGGTCTCTTACTTTTGGAAATGGGACTGATGTAAGAGAAGGCTAAGGGCAATTATTGCTGCCTCTAGGAAGGACTGTCCCTAGTACCTTTCCTCCAAAGAGTGTTTGCCCTGTGTATCTGGTGGTCATGGAGATAGAGGCAAGCCTGGCTTCTCTGGCATGAACTCCTCCCTCCAACAGGTTTTCACTGCATAACTTTACATTTCAGATTACTGCCCACTTTGCTGCCTGGTGTTATTCTTGCCCATAACACACGCAAAGAAGAGTTACTAGAAATTGAAAGTTTTAAGTCACTGTATTTCAAACAGGAAAAAAAACCCAGTTCTAAGTGTAGTAGGTTGACCCTGGCTAGGTGCTAGGTGGCCACCAAAGCTACTCCATCACTCTGCTCTGGAGCTGGATAGGGGAGAAAATGTATCAAAGCTTTGCAAGTTGAGATAAGGTGCAGGAGAGATCACTCACCAACTGCTGTCACGGGCAAAACAGACTCAACTAAGCCTAAACTTAATGTAAGAGAAATTATTTTTCCACAATTTTTCCATTAGAAGACATTGCCACCGCATTGCAATTAGAGAACACCTTGATGCAGTCATTGTAAGAAAAAAGATTTGCTTTTGACCATCCCTTTCTAACAGCTCTGCAGTAAATGCTGGTGCCAGGTTCTGCACAGGTAAGTTTGAGAAGAAGAATTTTTCTTTTGAACAAAAGGAATGAAGAGAAAGACACAATAGGACAGCAATCTCCAGAACCATTGCTGTCTCAGGAAATGGCCTGTGTAAAACCAAACTGACCTGAAACTAAAAGGGCAATTAATTGCCTTTTGGGGAGACTACCAGGTGCTAAACACCAGTGGTTTGTGGAGGGAGGGGGGAGGCCTTTTAAGTGTACCAAAAGGGCTTGATGCATGTGTTATGTAAAGTGTTATTGTTTTTAGCATAAAATGATTTTGTTCTGTCTGTCTTCTCTCTCTTCTGGACTTGGCCGGGCCATGTACAAATCCCAATCATTCAACAGTACTGGAGAGTAGATAGTATTTACCTCAATAATGGTAGTTTCTTTTCGATTCTTTTTAACCCTCAATTCAGATGATGGTTTGAAGCCAACGCCTACCATGGAAACCCAACCTATTTTCGATGGAGAAGGTAAGAACATTCCTTAAAATAACAACAAAAAAGGCTATTTCCCTCTCCCTTTTCTCTAGGATTTATGGTTCAAATGCTTTCTTTATCCTGCAAAGCAGACAAGCCAGTGAATCTCATAAGTTATCTAAATTTTAGAGTGCCCTTGGGATCTCAGGCATTTTCCCTAATCCTTTTACATCCTCCTCACTTTTTTGGGAATCCAACAATAACACCAGTTGATCAGACTCCTGGTGTAATCTTGGAGGAAAACGTGTGTCACAGCAAGTAAAAAAAAAGGTGCATCAAATCAGAAGTGACCACTTCCTTTAGACTGTCCTTACCCCCTTACTATCTCCACTCTCATGACACTAATGCTGGGAGTTTCATAACCTCTGCAGTGTGTTACAGCTTCACAAAAGGAAGGGTAATGCTAAACCGCAGCTTGTGAATGTTGACTTGGAAGAAAATTGCTGGGAGGTTTCTTTATTTAGCAAATGCTTTCATTGACGCACGTACTATTTAAGCAAATGAAGTCATTGTCCTGGGCCCACTTAATTCATGGCCCACCCAGGCAGTTTCCTTCTCAAATAGGCAATCTTGCAATTGTATTATTTTGGAGAGGGAATATCGGACCTTAGTCTATTGGAAGCCTTTAAACAAGGATAAAATGGCTGTCATCGCAGAGGGTTCAAGCCTTTTACACATACAAACATAAATGCCAGTGGGAATAGTGGTCCTTTGGTAGTGAATGGGCCTAATAGCAGCTGCTTATATCTTGCATATTGCTTGGAAGTAGCGCCTGTTTCCTACAGGTTTAAACCCACAGCCATTATATTGAAGCTATGGGCTGAAGTACGAACCACTCTGTGACCCATCTGAAATTGTGAAGCATAAGGCAGTGAGGGAAAGCCTATGCATTTTCATAGGGGACTGCTGTACTTCATGCATTTTTTAAACTCAGAGGCAGAAATGGAGACTACTGAGCAAGAGTAGGAGGTACTTTTCTGTTGATATTTCCTGCCTTCTTGTAAAAACATGTGCTGTGGTGGAGTTTTATTGTTGCTAAAATAAGCTTATTTAATGGCAAGATGCTGTAGTCCTATCACTTCATATTTAGTGATCGTAGATTTGTAACAACCTTATTGTGAGCTTTAGGAAACAGCAAAGCTCTCAGAGAAAAAAACAATCTCAGATAAACAGAGGAGACTGAAGCTATGTTGGTTCTCTCTTGTTTATATCAAAAGAAAGTTCCTCCTGGCAGTAAGCTGATATTGTATTAAATTACTGTTGGCAATCACAAACTTCTGACCTTCAAGATTTCCCCTGAGAGGGTGCCCGTAGATATTTAAAGGAAATAATGCACTAGTAGAATGCAGGAGTGAGATGATGTGGTTAATACAGCCCATTCAGAAGCTCCTTCTAGGAGAGTTTCAAAGTTTTGGTCATTCAAATAGAACTGGACAGGGCTCTTGAAGTGGTGTAGTGAACACACCTTTTCTGGTTCTCCTGGTGACAGGGAGAATCTGAAAAGAAGTGTTATCCTATCTTCTATGAGAAACGTTTTCAATCAAAAACCTTCACACTGATTTGTAGGTGAACTCAAGTCTGATAAATGAGCTTGGACTGTATGATGAAAGATTGCTCTCACAAGCGTTGCAATATATTATTCAAGACCTTATCTCCTACACTTTGAGAATGCAATGGCTTCCTGTTGTATTAGCAGTGTCCCTTATGACTCTGGAGGAGAGACTGACAGGCAGGTTAATCAGGCTATGCCTCAATGGATAATCTCTTCTAAGTTTGTCACTCTATATTTTGTTATCTCTATTAGTAAAATAGGACTAAGGAGATTTCAGTGGTGGCTGTAACAACAAACAATTAATGGTGTGATTCTTGGGGTGTCCTGTGCAGCACTGGGAGTTGGACTTCAGTGATTCTTGTGGGTCCCTTCCAGCTCAGGATATTCTGTGATTCTAAAGTCCTGAGCAACCTGGTCTGTTCTTGTAGCTGACCCTGTCTGGAGCAGAAGACACCTCAGGAAGTCATCCTGAACAATCCCTTAATTCTATCTGAGCAAGCATGTTGTGATACCTCACTAGAAGACTCTCCCAGTGTCTTGGGTAGGTCTTCTTGAGGAATGGCTTGTACTTGGTGTCTAACACAAAGGGCAGAACAGGTATCCATTCACCTCTGAGGTCTGAAATCTTCATAGATGTTCAAAGGGGTTAAAGTTCAGATCCCATTCCACTTCACTGAATTTGAGAACTGATGAGTTCCTGTAAACCTATATATTCAAAGTCAGGCAGCCAGGGTGGAGCTGATATCGACATGAATGGACAATAACAATGTAGAATTTTTTTTCATGTTTTGCCTTTGGTTGCCTACCTTCCATGCACTAGGGTATGACTTTTTTCCAAGGGCGTTACATACACTCAACTGCCCCTGAAATGTGTGATACCTCTTGGACTTCAACATCTCTAAGATGAAGGTTCACCTTTCTCATGTTTTCATCTACATTAGAGGATAATGAAAATTCACATTTCATGCATAAGTTCCCCTCCCACTCCCTACCATCCTCCCTGAGGGCATAACAGAACAGTGCCAGAGATAATGTAAATCAGATAACTTAAATTCTCTCATCCAAAGTTTGAATCATAACACAGCCATCTCTCTAAAAATTATTTCATATTATTATAATGCAGATCTTGGAGATGCTTATAGTGAATCTTAGGACAAGATTCTCCTCTGCTGAAGAGTGTTTTATTAATGTCCTTATAGTTTTAAAAAATCCTATTCCCTCCTGCACTTCCAAGGTCTGTTATTTTGTTTTCTCCATCAATTTAGTTTCCATGTGCAAGGTGTAATAATTTCCTAAAGATATCTTCTTTAAACGTCTCTTCTTTTTGGCAAACTTCATCTCTTAATTCAGTAGGAATCTACTCTTTCCACAGATCTGTTGTTCAGATGTGTCTGTAATCAAAAAAAATGTCCAGGTTACCTGGATTAAAAATAAATTTTTATGGTAGCTTCCAAGGAATTAATTTCCTTTCCTTTTTCTTTCTCTTTTTTTTCACAGAATTCCTCTTTGTGCACCTTTCAACCTCACTGAAACATGTACTCCATTGTATTTCTAAAGGCCTTCATCCATTCTTCAGCATCTATTAACTTTGATTATCCCTCCTTTTTCAGCTGTAGACATACATGGTCAATATGGTGCAGATTCAGAGCTAAATTTCATCCCAGATTTAGGAGTTTAAGCCCCTTCTGGGGAGAGCTACCTCAAATTAGACATTGGATAAGAGTTAGGAAGGGGAGAAGCACAAAAGGAGAAATAGTCCATAAACCAAAGCATGTAGGTATATCTAGAAGCACATGATGGCTGAATGTTGATAAAATAGTGCAGTAAAACTGGCAGATAAGGCAATTTTTGATATTCCAGCAGTGGTAAAAGTTTGTTTAACCATGTTCAGTCTATACTGAATGCCCTGAATGCAATTACTATAATGCCTCCAATCAACAAGGCTGAAAACATTTAGGAAGGAGAAATTAATTTTTCTTTTTCTTGCATGTTCTTGTAATTTATAATCAGTTTCTCTTTAGTCAGCCAGCTTCTCCCTTTGCTGAGCAGATCCATGTAAATGTCAACAAGGGAGCAGGAAAACTCATGTGAAAAGTTCTTAGAGGAACTTAAGAAAAACCTCAGGATGTACTATTTAAGTTGTGTTCTTGTGGAGACTGAAAATTTTTTCAGAAAATATCAGTCCTGAAAATATCTCTTGAGGTGCTCTAGCCCATGGTAGCAAGTACTGCTTTGCTCAGTTCTAATCAAATGCCGAGGTTATGTCATTTCTGTGGCTTAGGGCAGGTTCAGATATGTTTTGAAGTTGATTATAACACCTCAGAGGAGGTGCTCTAAGCACTTTTTTTCCCACAAATTTGTGTTTGGATGTCTTGGTTAGTGCATCAGACATGCTTTTCTAACCAGAACCTATTTCTTTAACAGACTTCCTTTCAAGTCTTTCCAGAAATGTCTTCATGTCTCTGCCTATTTATTTCGGATTTTGTTGTTGCTTGTTTTAGGGAACTGACTGTGGCCAGACCTTCTTGGGCTGTTAATCCAGACCTTAAATATTGCTTTGACTTTTTAAAATCTGGATTTCATATGTATTTTGGGGGGAAACAGCATACACTATAGCACCCAATACAATGTTTGTGATCTATGAGTCTTGAGGAAAGAGGCTTTAGACTCAAGAATGTAGGAAGTAGGGGGTAGAGGGAGGAAAAAAATGTTTTGCCAGCAGAGATATACTTTCTGGAACAGGAAGATAATGAGAGAACCTTGTGGAAGATTTACAAATGGTAGTTCATAAGAACTGGAAGACCTCACCAGGTCATGAACCTATCTGTACAAAGACGACGGATCAATTAAGGCATGATCATAGCCAAAATCTTGTTTTCAATGAAGAGAGACTGAGAGAGTTGAGGTTGTTCAGAAGACACCTTCTAGCACTTTCCAGTCTCTGAAGCCAGCCTACAAGAGAGCTGGAAGAAGGGCTTTTCACAAGAGCATGTAGTGAAAGGACAAGGGGGGATGGCTTCAAACAGAAAGAGAATAGGTTTGGATTAGGTATGAGGGAAAAAATTATTTACTGTGAGGGTGGTGAGGCACTGGAACAGGTTGTCCAGAGAAGCTGTGGATGCCCCATCTCTGGAAGTGTTCCAGGTTGGATGGGGCTCGGAGCAACCTGGTCCAGTGGAAGGCATCCCTGCCCATGGCGGAGGAGTGGGAACAAGATGATCTTTAAGGTCCCTTCCAACCCAAACCATTCTATGATTCTGAGTAACAATCGTGTAATTTACTAGTCGCTGCAGTTTCTTTAAAGCTGTTTTTTTTATTCTTTCAGAAATCACAGCACCCACCCTTTGGATTAAGCACTTGGTCATCAAAGATTCCAAAATGAACAGCTCCAGTATAAGAAATTCAGGTAATGTTCCATCTAAAAAGAAATAATTCTTCTAACTAGTCTGTAGTTTGTCACCATCTACTCTTGTTTTATTCTTTCTTCATTTAGCTGTCGAGCTGCTAGGGGCACTTGCAACCCAGACTATAAAGTAATTTCAGATAAGATCCTTTTTTGTGTCCAAAGGGCCATAATCAATGTGTGATGAAAGATGTTTGTTTCCACAAACCATGACTGGAGAATCTCTTAATTTCTTAATCCGTCAATTCATCTTAGCCATCTTTCATCTTTATACTGTTTGCTGTTCAGCACGGATATATAAACTGATCCATTTGGTTCAAAGATCTGGCCTGTGGTTTTGGTCTAAGAAATTGCAAAAAATACAAAAAGGGGCTTCTTTTCTAGTGAATTTAAGGTTCTTCTCTTCAGGGGATATTTTTTGATAGAGAAATGATTGGATTATTTCACAACTAGAAGTAGTGTAATTATGTCTGGGCCTAAGAAAATGTTGAGATTGTTTTGTGGGTAATAGAGTGGATGAGGGAAGACCCAAGCCTAAAAAACAGCAAAGAAGAGATCATGAACATGAGTGGGAAAAGGGGAAGCAGGAAGATGTGAAGTCACGGTGTAAAACTTGAGATTGGAGATGAGCATGAAGTGGTGGTGTGGGGTCATTGAAATGAGAAGAAACTGGAGAATCTGAAGAAGAGGAAGGTTAGGGATTCTTAATAAGAATGGTTTCGGTTTGATATTTTAACTGAAATGGGAGAAATGAAGAAATTAAAGAGAATATAAAAGAACAAAATTGCTTTAAGAAGCTATGGGTTTACTTTAAGATTTCAATAGGAGATGCTACTATTACATACATTTTATGAAATATATATGCCTAGAATGGCTGTTGGAATAATTCCAGTCACCTGAACAGATAAATTGTGATACAATTGAAGTGCCTCATCATCTGTTATTTCTGGATTAGCTAGAGAGCATTCAGGACAGTTCCTTTAACCTTCCTCTGCCACTTCCAAGCTGCAGGGTGAAATCAGTGCTGGGTTGGGTGAAACTCTCTTGCTGCAGAGTGAAGAGCTCTTGGCAGGAGGACAGCCAGCATTGCTCAGACCACAGTTTTAACAAGTCTCCTGTGCTTCAGCTCCCAACCATTTTTGTAGCAGGGTGGTCTGTGTAGGATCTGCCAGTGGAAATCATCCAGAAGCTTCAGATGATGTATGAGTATCAGCATCCTTCTTTAAGGATGTCTTTCAGGGGAGAGCAAACACAGCTTCTGTTTTTTGTTAGCTGCTGGGACAACCAGCAGCTGACAGTGCAATTGAAGGTGACAGTTTGATATTAAAATCCATTGTAATGGGTCTTACCTATCTTGGAGACCAGCTTTCCTTATTATACAGCAAGCCTCATAGCTGTGATGGAAAGAAGAGTGAGTGCTAAGAGGTTGCAAAGGGACTTGGGAGCAGGAGGGTCTGTCTTCTACCCTTTCTTGGCCTGACAGAGCCAAAGTCGGCTGGCTTTCATGTTGTAAAGGCAATCACTTTGATTGTTTAGTCAGGAAGCTGCCTGATGTGAACTGGAATTTTGTCCACAGAAGCGTTCCTTGTGTGAGTTGACTTTTATCCACTTTTTTCAATTGTTTCTGAGTCAATTCTGTTACACAAACAAAATTATTGTGAGTGCGTGCTACAAATGAAAAAGAAATGATCTTCTGGGAAATTTAAGAGCTGTGTAAGAGGTTTCAGAGCAAGCTGAAAGGATACGTGTGGTTCATCTGACTCAGTCTTACTGATTGCTCTGAGTCTCACTTGCTATGGGGTCTCATTAAGAGACTGGGTTGCCAACTTTTTTCCCCAAATTTCCCCACTGGGCCATACAAATACACAGCCATCTCAGTTTCTTACAAATTATTGATACTAAGAAATGCTGCCTAGAACTATGGTTTAGGTGATATGAAGTGTGGGCTACTTCAGTCTGTTTCTTTCAAATAGTGAAGCCTAGTCATTTTGTTTGGTATCTTTCATTCTTTTCATCCTTTGTAATATATGTTAAAGGCAATGTACAGTAGGTGGGATCGAACTGCAGAGAACTGGGTGGGGCAGGGGATAGTTATCATTTAGAATCATGCTTCTTCAAGTGTCTTCAAGTCTGTCTTGGCTGTAGATGATGAAACAGCTGTCATGAGATGGGCATGCAAAATTGGGGGATGTTTTTAATTGCCTTTGGCCCAACTTGAAATGCTAATGCTTAGCACATTTCCAATTTTTAAATTTATTTCTACAAGGTTAAGATAAGTTTTGCTAGCACAAGATTTGGATTCTTGGGTTTGCTGTTGCCTCAGCTGTATTGTCTATCTGAGCTTACACTTACAGTCTTGGAGCAGATATAGCTTTGTATGCTTTTGCAGCAGTTTAATGGGATCACTGAAATTGGAAGTGAGAAAAGAGAAAAGACCTAGTAGGTCATCTAATCTGCTGCCTTAGGGCTAGTGAATGTTTATACTGTAAGGAGAGCAGTGTTTTCTACTGTACCATAAATACATTAGATAATAAAGCTTTTATTTCTTCACACAGGAAGCTGCTCTGCTCTCTGAATTCAATCTCAGTTTTTTTCTTTTTGTAATATCCAGCCTAACTCTTCTTTTAGTTCATATTCCTTGGAGTTTTTATAGTGAAACACTTAGCCCTGATCTCTCTTTTCCCTTTGGGGACTGTATGGCCCTGTCCTTTACAGAGAAGAGTGGTCCAGATACTGCTGTCAGAGGAAGTGTGCTGTTCTCTAATCAGCACTGACGCTGGACATCTTGGAAAGCAAGCACCATCACTGTGTCAACCATGAGGAGAATTTTGGGTTGCTATACAGAATCAAACAGACTCTTTATTTGCTGTCATTGTCTCTGGTCAGTGTTAGGTGAGCCACCCACACAGCCGAGCACTGCAGAGCTGGTGACACCCCATGTAATATATGCTGCCTGTATCCTGTAAGATCTGCATTTGAAATCTGAGTATTCCATCTTCTGTTTAGTGTTGACAAACAGAAGAGGTTCTTCTGAAACTGATCTCCCTTTTTTTTTTGGAGCACTTCTATTTTGTTTGGCATGTGTAAATCCTAATTAAGCTAGGGATCAGGAAAAGCAAAATGACTCCAGCCTGGTGATTAGAGCACTTGACTGAGAATCTATATGTCTCCAGGCATTTTGCCAGTGAGTTTTTCTATGCTCAGTAAAAGAGAATTGCTAGGAGGGATTGCTAGTGCTGTTACCCCAGCCCACCTTAAAGAATTAAATGGCACCCTTTTCTCAGTAGGGTGAAATGCAGGTTCAGACCTTTTCAGCCAGAGGCAGGAACCAAAATATGAACATCTGGACAGTTGCACAGCAGAGAAATTGTTTTTCTGCGCTTAAAAACTACATCTTCTATCTGTCTGAATCCTACAAGTCCCAAATTCAGGGTTTTTTTTCGGGGCAAGTGAAAGGTCTAGATCAACACAGTATTGTTGTGGCAAGGCGACAAAAATATTTTTTGATGCTTCTTCCTTTTCCCAAACATGCACATCTGCATGTGCATGCACATGGATACCTTAAGCTAAGTTACCTAGAACTGCCCTCTGTGATGAGTCGTTCTTAACACTGCCAGAGCAGGAGGTGATTCAGATGGGACTCTTGCAATGGCCGTTCTCTAATCAGCATGGCTGGGAACTGTCTTTTCATTCTACTTTTACTGTTTCAGCCTCCTCCCCTCATCCCCAACCTCTTCCAGCCTGCAACAGTCCAAGTGATAATTTTTTTTAAAGTTCTTAATCTAGGGAAGGATTTGATAATGTTTTCCACTTCCAAGAAATCTAATGGCTACTTGTTTAGGAGCACCCCATCTCCACTGAGGAATCCAGGGATTTTCCTCACTTCCAGAGCTGGGTTATCTCCAAATTCATTTGTGCTACTTAGTGATTTGGTTTTAGTTAGCAAGAGTTTCCAGCCTGTATCCAGCTTACCGTGACAACCTTTAAGAAAGCCACAGAATGATGTAATGAGCCCCTGCATGGAAAAATAAACAGCTCTGGAGAAACCAGCAGTAGCAGCCTCAAGTAAATATTCTTCAGTCACTGGGGTTTTGAAAATGACGTTATTTGAAAGGAAGAATGAGTAATATATTAAGGTCAGCAGCTGAAGACCGGTTTGTGTGTGCTGTGCCTAGTTTAAAAAAAAAAGAAAAGAAAAAACCCATAGCTGTTTGTTTCAAAATCTTGCTTGGTGAATGGGGACCAATTCCATGTGGCCCGTTCTGTTCAGCTCTGGAACCCAGGCATTGTGCTGGCATCTCATGATGACATTCCAGTGACAGAGCTTTCTCCTGTCAGGAGCTCTTAGGGGACAGAGTATAACTGAATGAGCTTTAAAAACAAGAATGGTGGTGTTCATATTTCTTTTTCTTAATTGAGTCAACTCAAAGCCCAAACTTTAGGGCTTTTCAAAGGGGGAAGCCACTTGAAAACTTCACATCTGTATATATTCTGCCATCCACCTGAAAGGGACTCTCTTAACTCTTGGGTGCAGTTTGTCTCCAGAGATCTGCACAGTGAAGTGGGATGTGATTATATCAAGCATTACTACCAGGACCTGGGTTCTCTGATTTGTCTGTGTTCCTTAAGGGGTCTTTTTTTCCCACTTGGCAGGAAAAAAATATAAGAAAACACCCATGGCACCCCCCAAAATGTTCTCTCTAGTACTCAGCTAGGAAGTTGAACCATTTTGCTGCATGCCTTTCTTAATGATCAGCGGTAGTAATTGCCCCAAGGGTTAATGTACTCATGGGTGTGTTGCCTTATCCATATGGAGGCTTTCTGCAGTCCCATACATTAAAAAGGAGTCTGCTTGAGACTACATTGGGAATTAGTGTAGTTTCTCTTGAGTCAGGTGAGATGAACATATAATGGGACAGAGCTTGAGAAGGAAGCTCTTTTCAAGTTTTAGTGGAGTACCCCAAAAATAGCCAAGGTTAGACGAGAGTTTAATTTGTTATTAGGACTTTCCTTTTCAGAAGTGAGGATAAACACAAAGAGCTTGAATGCCTATATTGTTTTCCAGAGTGGCAGACCTTGCACCTATGTGTTGAATGTATAGTTATCTGGAGTTGGAGCAAATTTTTTCATGCCTTGGAAATGTGGAACACTGCAGAGAACAGGGAGCCACAGGTAGATTCAGATGAGGTTCTTGAAAAGCAAAACAGTTATTAATGGGGGTAATTTCACACCTGTCTTTATCCTGTCTTCTCAGCCTTATTGCTTAGGTGTCTTGTCCTACTCTTAGTGCACAACACTCCCCACCTTGTTATTTAAAGACATGAGACCATGGACTTCTGCTTCTTCTGCTGCTTTTTTCCTATTTTCCGCTATTACTAAACTAGTTGTGTTAGTTCCAAACTGGCTGGCTCTCTCTCCATGCCACTTCTGGTAATGTTACTGACCAAATGTCTAATACAGGACTGTAGGCTCTTCCCCAAAATCTGTGTCTGGTTAGTGTTAGTCAGGATAGGAGGGGAGGAGAGAGCTATCACTTTGGCAGGAAAGCAGGTTGGTTGAAAGGGGCTGTAGTCAGGAATAATTGTGCTTTAGGAACGTCTGAATAAGATGTTATGGTGGCATTTGAACTGGAAAATTTTGGTGCCTATGGATGACATTCTAATGCTGACTGCAGTCCTCCTTCGTAAACATTTTCATGCTTCTGTCTCCTCTGGGCATAACACCTGGGATTAGTTAAAGGCTTTTGAATTTCTCCCTAGCTGCAGAGGAAAAAAGTGTCATTGATGATGTCAAGAACAAGAGTTCATGGGAGGGAACCAGTGTGTCAGAAAGCTTTTGTCTTTTCTACTGTCTTCTATTAATGTATCCTCCTTGGTTCTTTCCTGCATCTTGAGTCAGAACCTCCCAACACAGTGCTCCTCTAACCTGTCAAAACTATTGAGCTAAAAGTCTGTGACTGTTGTCCCATCTGCCACAACTATTTATCTTCAGACGTTTGTATTAGTCCTCCCAGACCTTCTGTTTATGAGGGTTTGTTTTGGTTTTGTTTTGAATTAATTTTAATTTAGATTCTGGCATGATATAAAATAAAGCAATTTCAAGAGAAGCTCCTGTTCAGTATGAAATGAAAACTTACTAGTTCCATTACATTTTCACAACAAATATATGCTCTTATTTGCTGAGTTCCTGCTTCCTTGCAAGCCAAAATGCGATATTTCTTCCTTATTTGTTACCCCTCCCTTCCCTCTGGCTCCATCTGTGGTTCGGGCATCCTTTCCTGTCTTGGCTGCTGCTTGGGAGGCCTCTGTCTCTTCTTCCCTTCTGGAAGTTCTGAGAAGGATGATATGTGTGATGCCCGAGGGTGATTCTCCCACGGTCTCAGTGTGACAGGTGTGTGTGCTGAAGAAGGGAGTACGCAGGAGAGAGCAGAAGCAGGGGGAATGGAAGAATCTAGGACCAGGACCCTTCCCAGACAGCCAGCAAACAAAGTCATAAATAACATGCCACTGGGGACCAGTTAATCTGCTCTATGAAAAGGTGCAAAGTACACAAGTGGGAAAAATAACATTGTATAATAATCAGCATGCAACCATAGGTGTTAAACCATATGCAGCTAGGCAAATAAATGAAGCTCCCCCTGAGTGCTGTGTGATAAATCACTCCCAAAGAATTCAGTCACTCCCCCCTCCTTATCCCCCAAAGAAAGAAAACAAATTACTTTAGATGTGGAGTCATAACTACTACTCTGCAGCTGCCAGTTCAGGCAAGTGGACGAGGAGCAGTAAGAGAAGGGGCAAAGATATAAGAAGCTGGGGTAAAAGGGGAAATAGAAAACAACCCTACATTTAAAACCACTGGGGATTTGGTGGGGAAGGGAAAGCAAATAAGCTCCAGCACCAGGCATTACCTGGACATACAGGGACAAACTGAGAGTGGTCGGCTTTGTGGAGTTTGTTTTGCTTTTTAGCAGAAGCCGGTTCAGACTGAAGGGGCTGCGTTGATTTCCTGAAGTAATTCCTTAGCAGCACAGTGCTCCTTGCTGTATGTAACAGCAGCATTCTCCACAGGCTCGTTTGTGGATCTGCACTTCACACATCCATTTGAAGGTATGCTGATGCCTGCAGAAAGGCTGCACATACTGACTCACCTTCCTGCCTCTCTTGAAATGTTCCTCTCAAATTCACCGCATTTCTGAAGTACCACAATTAAGGAGGAGCTGTATCAAGGTAACTGTCATTACTGGCTCCTAGATAACCTTTGGAAAAGGTTTAGACCTAGGTAGGCTTCTCCTGAAATCAAAAGCCCTGGTGGGGCTTGCAAGTGATTGGCAAAGAGACAAGTGAAGAAAAAAAAGGGTTCAAAACACAGGTTGGTGTATCCCTATGAGCATCTGCTGCCCCCAGAGCTGTCCAAGAAGGCCATGAATATTGCCTAGTACAGCGTAAGGCTGTGAAGGAGAAGAGCTGCATTCCAGAACTTTGGAAGACTCTACCCCTCCCATGGAGGTGTCTGTTAGTGCCAGGCTTAGAGTGAAAAAGTTCTCTACTTTGGTGGATCTTGCAGGTGGAGTGGGTAGATAAGGGAAATGTGTGAGCCCCCTGAGTAGGGCTTGTGGAGCAGCAGCATGGGAAAGTGTCATAGAATCATTTAGGCTGGAAAATACCCTTAAGATCAAGTCCAGCCATTAACCCAGCATTGCCAAGTTCACCACTAAACCATGTCCCTAATTGTCACATCTACATATTTCTTAAATGCCTCCAAGGATGGTGACTCAACCACTTTCCTGGGCAGCCTGTTCCAATGCTTGACAACCCTTTTGATGAAGAAACTTTTTTCTAATGTCCAATCTAAACCTCCTTTGGTGCAGCTGGAGGCTGTTCCCTTTCCTCCTCTCACTTGCTACATGGAAAAGAGATCAACACCCACCTCGCTACAACCTCTTTGTTGACCATCTCTTTGCTTTCAAACTGATGTTACCAGAGCTATGAGCTGTGTTTTAAGAGTCCTGTGTATAGTTTGGGGAGGGGGTGGAGCTGCCATCCTCGTGTTCCCTTTCCCTTGGTGGTCACCTTATTTTTGCATTTTGCCAGTTCACCAAAACAAGCAAGTAGTCAGTGGGAACATGTGAGAACATTTTGTGGTGCAGTTCAGGGGTGGCTTAAGTACGCATTTTTCAGACTGTTGAAATGGCATGTAAGTAGCTGGGAAGACCTTGGCTGGAAGATCCCAGGGGTTGCATCTAAAGAGGAAAGAAGCTGGGCAGAGAACCCACCTTCTGAGAAAGAGATGGGAGTATGCTTAAAAAGCAAGGCAGCATTTGATCTCCTGGGACACTCGAGGGAGGAAGGTGTAAAACTGGCTGGCCTTACTCTGGGTGAATGGAGTGACATTTCTCTGGTTTCCCCAGTTGTTATGATGCAGGGAAGTCTGTGGTCCTGCTGGTGTCAGCAGTCTCCCACCTCACCTTAAGCTGACTGAACAGGCTCAAAGCCTGCAGCCTGTAGCATAAAGCTGCAGCTTCTCTCTGGATCTCAGCCCTCCAGAATGCATGGGCTCCCACACATGGAGGGACTGTTGCCTGCGTAAGGCTGCAATTCAGAGAAATCTCACTGGGAACACTAACTTCAGCTATAGTGTCAGTCTGTAGTACTTCCCTTGCCTTCTAAGCTAGAGCAGGGACATCCATCTCATGACATGGATGAACTGGGAGCAATTTCTCTGTCCCACGGCTGATGTCTGAATCCCATGTTATGTCATTGAACTTCCAAAGCCTGGATATTCTACCCAGAGACAGTTGACTCTAGGTAAATATCCCAAAGTGAGTGCTAGCTTCCTGTCAGAGGCAATTCCCTTTGCCTCCCTATAAAGTGTGAAATATTACAGGAAAAAACTGATCTGTCACTACATGAAAAGGCTCATCACGCTATAAACCTGTCTCTCTTGCCTTCTGTGCCTCACCAGTAGCAGCATTAAATATAATGTTGCTGTAGGTAGGAAGACCGGTCTGAACCACTTCTTACCTGCCTGTGACAGTTTTCAAAGACTTTCTGTTTGGTGTCCTATAATTGCAGAGTTACAATACTGTAAAAATAGTGTGCTCATACACTCTAGCTAGAAGAGGTAGGCAAATTCTCCAATAATTGCTGTACTAGTTGTTCCAAGGACTATTAAAAACAGGTGTGGAAGTGAGAAAAGTTTCCCAATAATGCTAAGGTTCCAGTGGAAACACCTATTGTTTTTTGTTTTATTGAACAGCATTCCTCAGTGTGGAAAGAGTGCAGTGAAAAAGGAGTATAGGGAAAATGAATGTGTTCAGAGACAGGTGGCTTATGTCAAAGCTAGGTATGCCACAAGCTCACAGTGCTTAGAAACTATGTGAAATGGAAAAGAGGCATTAGGGAAGAAAAAACACAGACTGTGTAGCTTTGTCTCAAAATGACAAGGGCAGTGTCTAAGGTTGAAAGATTTTTCTACTGCTGAGGAACCATCCTGATGTCAAGAAGTGAAGAGGCTGCATTTTGATGCCAAAATTCTCTGCTCAGACTATAGAAACTGTTGTCATTGTGAAGGTACTGCACAGGTAGAGCTGTCATACAGGATATGGAAGCCAGGTGCATTAGGGGGGATCAGACCCCAAAATCTGGACACTTAAACCAGATCAAATACCTTCAAGATTTTAGTCTGTGTTAGCAAAGAGTTTGCCTCAGTCTGAGGATCTGCTGCAGTTTCTCAGTCTGCATGAGGAGAGCAAGAAAGACCTGAAGAGATTCAAGTAGGTTTTTTTCTCCCTATTTTAACCCAGGGTCATATCCAATTAATTAATAACAACTCTGACACATGTAACTTATTCCTAATGTGGCAACAGAGATCCCACTGCCTTTTCCAATTAGCGAACAGTTAATCACAGGGCTTTTTTATATGACACCTAAATCTCCTTTCTCCAAGTAAGCTGTCTGATACTTGAACTACCCATGGGGAAGGGAAAAAAATTACCTATGGCTATCTTTTTTTTTTTTTAATAGAACAGCTTTTATGTCTCAGAAGGCTGAATGTCATCCCTAGACTAAACAAATTGAATTCTTTTAGCCTTTTCTCATAGATCAAATATCCTAGACCTTTGCCTGTTCCCCTTGCTCTCTCACACCCTCTTGCAAAACAATCCTCCTCTCCCTCAAAGTGCAGTGTCCAGTGCTTGTACACAGGGCTGATTTAAAGTCTCACCAGTGCTTAGTGCCTGTTCCTTATGTGAAGCCCCTGTCATTACACTCCACAGCTGGATTTACCAGTTTGGATTTTTTTTGTTGTTGTTTGCAATGTCATGAAGTTGCAGACTTCATTGTGGTCTACCTAAGCTCTTGACCATTTTTTCCAAGTCTTGCTGTCTCACCAGTAATTTCCTCCCCATGTGCTGGATTTTTCCTTGCTGGTTGTTATGGTTTGTACTCGTAAGTTGTGATTACACTGATTTAAAACCATTTTTCAAATGTGACTTTGAATTCTTTCCTGAAGTTCAGTCTGTAAATTGGATGCTCTGTTCCACTGGCCAGAGTTGTCATTTAATTTGATACAAGTCTTATGGTAGCTTTCAAAACTGAACAACTGTCTCACAGAGAACTTTTGAGACCTCTTGTCTTGGAGAGCAACTTTTTCTTAACCTGCTGTGTAAGGTAACCATCTCGTAGTAATTGTATGTTGTTTGCGTTTTCCTCATTTGGTTACGAGAATGACACAAGTTACAATATGCTCTAATGAACCAGAATTTATTCAGAGCTCTATCTAATGCATTGTATATGGACATGAAAATATTCACAGTTGATATTCCAGGATGATGTGCTACAGCCTTAAAAAAAGCATTGTTATTTTTCTGGTGTCCTTCAGCTAGTCTGGCTATAGCTCTAGGAGGGCTAGGACTGTGTGACTGACTGCTTGTGAGATGGGATGGTATAAACAGTCCAAGGCCTGCCTGAAAGCCAGTTGAGTTAGAGTTTCAAGAACAGGTAGCTTTCAACTGACAGATTTCAAGATGTGCAGGTGTGGATCTTTATTCCTGTGTGGGCTGGAAACCCGGTGGAGCACACTCTTTTCTTAGCTGGGCAGGACACAATGCCCACAGGTTCTGCAAAATAAGCACAAGTTGTGCATCAGAAAGTCCCTCACTAAGTTTGCTCTAATCTGTGAGATGATGCTTTCTTGAGCCAGTCCTCCTTATTTCCAGCTAGAGGGTAGATATTGAATAGGCTTCTCATCATATAACCCTGGTGGGAATGCAGTGCAGCCTTATCTCTTAGAGCAGAAGGAAAATAGCAGGGGAAGCATGTGTTCCTGGATAGCTGAAGTTTAATGAGCCACTTGGAATAATGCATTTTTGAAAATTATAACCCACCTGTTAAGCCTTTGCATTGTACTTGTTCAGCACTGGAACATGTAGTAACATCTGCTTCCTCTGTAGCCTATGCCTTGAGAAATGGAATTGAGTGAGTACCAAGGTAAAGCAAAGACTGCTCAACTGGTACAGTGTGGGAACACCTGCAAGGTTTGTTTTTCTTTTTACCTTCATATTAGCCAGAAAACTCTGGAGGGACCATGATCGCAGACAGAACAGGGTGGAGTGGGTATCAGTACTGATGACTAACAGAGGTGTGGAGAGATTTATGCTATCCCCATGAGCCGTATTTGCTCAGCTGTTATTGTGCTCCCAGTAAACACAGAAGGGGTTGTTTCTCTCCCTCCACCCACAGCCCTGCTCAGGGGACAGGCAGTAAGGGCCTATTCACTGCACTGCTTCACTACTCCTGCCAGCACTTGTGCATGTGCATACTTAAGGCTTTTCAAATGCTCTTTCCTCTCCGAGGAGGAAAGGATGCAGGTTTGGGCTGCTGATGTAACCTGTGCTGAACTTGCTTTCTGCCCACAGCTTTGTAAGCTCTGTACTGGGATGAGGTGCCTGTTCTCCTGGAGTGGACCTGGGTCCCGTTCACATTAGAGCTTCCTTAAGCAATGTAAAAGCAGCTTTAAGCTGATCTACATGCTATTATAAAATAACCAGTTCAAAGCTCTTGTTCTCTGCCACAGCAGTGTAAAGACACATGAGAAATTGACCCTGTCTGAATTAAGCTCCCCTGGGACACAGGCAAACACTTTTTCTCACTGAAAGGAAAACTGAGGCACAAAGACACTTAGTCCTCATGTTTGGGTTGGCACAGGAGGTCAGTAGGAACTTGGCACTAGATATCCATGCTGCCCCCTTTGTTCTGTGCTGCACTAGTGCCTCACTGAGAGGAAAGTTGGGAGCTGAACAAAAAAAATTTGGGGAGATGTGTTTGGGGTTTTTTTTAAAATGGTTTTTTGAAGTGAGGTCCCTGTTGCAGCAATAACAATGGGGATTGGTCAAGAATTCTTCAGTAAAAGACCTTTTCCTCCCCTTGTGATGAATGCTTGTTCATTAAAACTAAGGCTTTTTGTGGGAATTCCATGGGAAAAGTTTTGCTGGTCCAGACAGAATTTCTGGTCAAAAGAAATGAGAGAGAGAGAGAGAGAAGGGAATCTGCCCTGCCTGGTACAGCCTGTAGCTCTGGGGTTACGCTATTCACATGGGTTCATTGAGGCTGGGCAGAAGCATAGAGTGAGGTTAGACCCTCTCTTTCGCCTGATTTGGAAGAAAGAATCCTGTCTCTTAAGGGTGTAGGAATCTCTCCAAGGTGGTTGGTTTTGGTGCCACAGTCTCCCTCTTCTTTTAACAAGAAAAGATTTGGTTGCAGAAGAGCAATGTTCAAAACATAATCTTCTGTGGTTGGATGGCAGATGTTCCTTATGTCGCACCCTAATCATCCACAGTATCTTCACAGCCACAGTGAATGATGCTTGGTGCTTTGGCTCTGGTAGCAGTGAGAGTTGTTCTGTGTCAGGGGAGCAGCTGGGGGAGGCTGCCTCATCCCCAGTGGCTGCACATAGCCCTGCAAGATGAGCATGAGAACTGTTAAGCATAAACTTTTGGCTAGATACTACTAGACACCCTCTCTTCCCAGCTTTGTAGGGTAAACAAGCACCCCATCTCTTTAATAACCATGTAGTTTATGAGAAAGTCAGATGAGTCCCTTACCTCATCCATCATTTTTATTGTGCAGGCACTAGATGTATGTTTGAATGTGTGTACTTAAGGGACCTGTAATGAGAGACCTTTTTATGCATCTGACCATGTATTCCTCAGAAGGCCGTTACTAGGGGAAAATTGTTGCATGAATAATGTGCAACTACAGATGTCCAACCCCTGTTTTCCTGCCATAGCTCATGGCTTCAGAGACACTACTTTAAAAATATGTTTTAATGAGTGTTAGAAGCAGTCAAGAGTAAGAAGGAACAAACAGTTAGCATTTTAGAGCTGAGCAGTTGAGGTAAAATGGACATTTCTGCCAATGACTCTTCTCTTTGGGTGTGCATACAGTCCTTATTGTTTTTTTCTGTAATTGTGTCTTTTGTAATCTAGATTTGCTGTCTCGTAAAGGTTTCACTCCCCAGCAAAAGCAAGTTGGCAAGTGTTACTTGGTTTCTTTGCTGATGGTTAAGTCAAAGCAGAGATGGCAGACAACAGTAGAATGTGACAGTGCCTTTAAAATAAAAAAATGAATGGGTATAATATTATTATTTGTTCTGGGAAGACTGTTTGTGTCCCACTGACTTGCTGTCTTAAATGTCCTTTCTCTAAATGTTTAGTTTAGGGAAAGAAGGAGAACCTTTCTTTCTGTGCCTGCAACTCCCATTAACAGGGAATAGGCTTTTAAGTACCCTGCATGTATAATAAATACATGCTAGTTTCTAAGATGACAGCTTAATTTCATACCTGGCATTAAACTTTCTAGCTTGGCCATAGGCTTTCACTATTCTCCATTAACCTGGCCTTGGCAACAACAGCAAAGTTTCCAGTAAGCAGTTTGACTGGAACAGGAGGACTTCAGTGTCCTGGAGCTGGAATAGCATTTGATGGTCCCTTTGTTACCCATGAGACCATCTTTCAGGGTGACACTGCGTGCAGTTCATGCCAAGTCCCGTACTAGGGAAGCTGATGGTATGGATTTCCCAGCTGATTTTGCTGGCTTTTGAATACCCAACTGTTAATGTTTATTTTTTAAGGGAATTAAGTGCTGTTAGAATGGTAGCTTGGAGGAAAGAGTCTCTTTGGGGACTAGTGCTAGTTAATACATTCTGCTTACTAGACAGATGTCACTGAAGGAAATTTCCACAAGGCTGTTGTCAGAGTCAATGTGTTTGCTCTTCTGATCTCTAGCTCAGGGAAGGCGTGGTGAATCTGGAAAGGGTGCAGAGAAGAACTGTGCCATGTGGGACTCTTCAGCGTGTAAAAGAGACGAAGCAGGAATCTGTAAAGCAGGGAGGAACTTCCACAGCAGCTACTTCTAGATGTGTGTTAGGAATGAGTAAAGTGTGATCTCCCTGTTGTTTCAGTTGTACCACTGCCATTGCTAATGATGGGCTACTGAATGCTGGTGACAGTGGCAGAGTTTGCATCGTTGCATCCATCTGATAGCAACTGGACAAAGCCTGTAAGATTTGTTTCACTCAGCCTTTAAACACCCTTCAAACAGAAACAACTGCCAGTTAGTTATGTATTCTGGTAGTTAACGTGACTATTCAGTTCCCACAAATTCCTGTTAATATGTGCAGAGAATTTTCTCCATTTTTTCATGGCATAGCACAAATGTGTAAATACATAGATTTATTCTGTGTAATTTGCATACCTAACTGCAAATGTTTGTAAAATAAGATACTAATTCATTAAAGACATTTATTATTTTTTCCTCTTGATTTCAATAAAAGTGACATATTTCTTTGTTCGGACACACAAAGAAAACACAATTCATTTTTTTTCAGGGTAGTTTTACTGAGAGTTTTGCAAGACTCAAAGGACTTGAGAAATCTTGGTTTGACTTTGTGCACTCAGGAAGCTTTTGGGATTTAGATAGAAAAATTCCTGGAATGTAGTCCTCTTTAGCAGAATTTTTTCTTTCTTTTGCTTATAATACAATGATGATAGAGAATTTTGCCCCTGCTTTTTTGCTTCCCCCAAGCTGCCTGAGTGATTTGCCTCACCTGATGGCCAAGGTGTGAATTGCTGTCGGTAGACTGTGGGTAAGTGGGGCCCCTTTGATGTAAGTGGTTTGTTAGGGAGCCTGCAGGCCCCTGGCTCAATGACTTCTCTGTCCACATACATCTTGGGAACAGTCTTTTTTCTTTTTTCTTTTTTTCTCAGATGTGAAATCTGTCAGCAAAGTGAAGTCAGCTCAAATATCAGCTGAGGCCTGAGCTCCTTTTCAGTTTTTGTTGACTTTATCCCCTCCTGCTCCTTCCCAGTCACGTTTCTCTCTGCTTGAGTCAGACTTACCAATGCTTAAAAGTTCTTCTGTGTTTCTATTGTATGGGTTTGTCTGTGGCAAAATTCAGGTGCCCTTCACATTCCCAGCCTTGACGGTGATCTGAAATGCTGAGGAGAGTGAGACTTTTTGGGGTCTCTGAGACTCGTTCAGCTGCTGCAGTTCAATTAGAGACCAGTAAAAATGCTTCTGGTACCCAGGCATGCTGTACTCAGGTGATGCTGTGCACACCTGCTGGAGTTTCTTGTTGTATCTGCTGTTACCAAGCTGTCAGTTGGCACCCTTTCTGCTCCCTAAATATGGAACAAAACTTACTCTCTACAGCACAATGTATCACCAAAATACAAGATACAACTAATGGCGTACCAACAGGCAGGCAAAATACAGGGAACCTGAGTGCGTGTTAGCTGTGTGCTGAGCCAGTCCTGGGAGCAGGATACTGAGGTTATGCTGTGTCTGCTGGCTAATGATGCAAACTTCTACAGATTTGGGATGAACCTATGGTGTTATTGCTGGTCGGTGGAAGCATTTTATATATTGGAAGCTTGAGGTGGCTCTTGGCTGTGGCAAGGAATTACAAGTCTTGTGGCCTGTTTATAAGAATAAAATTAAAACCACAATAAACTGCAGGGGGAAAGGAAGGGTAGGGAAGAAGAGGACAGCTATTCCTGCTTCTGTTTTTCCTCACTCTCCTAAGGATAAAAGTTAGGAGTTAGATTGTTGTCTTTTGTTACCCTAGACTCAGATGTGTTTTCAGCTGTCTTGACTGCTTTCTTTTCTTCACTGTGATACCTTCAGTAGTTTACAAAGTTGAAATAATTTTTCTACTCATCAAAGGGCTGGAATACTTGAAGACTTAAAATTGAGAATTTCTGGCTGTTGAGCCAAATAAACCTTATCATCCTGCAGGTACTCTGTGCTTCTCTTCGCCCTTAGATGGCTGGTCCATGGGAGAGGCAGCAGCCTGGCACTGTCCATGCACCTGTCACTCCTTTGCAGGCCGTGCTAGGGCTCTGTGTGCCAGGCTGGCTGAAGAAGCCACTTCTGGGCTTCTTCCTGTTCTCTGGTGCACACCACTTCTGTTCCCTTTGACAACATCTTTGGAAATAGCCTTTTCTGTGTAATGGGTTATTAAGGGACAGGGCCTTACCTGCCCCTCAGTAGAAAGCAGTGTTGGATGCCCTTTGTTTTGCAGATGAGGACAGCAGTGGAAAGTGCTGGAGAAGTGACGGCAGTGTGGGTGGAATGGGCTATCCCATTCTGTTCCCTCCTGAGGTGTGTGCAGATGCGGTCTGCACTGGATAAGGCTGTGTTAAAACATAACCTGCTCTTCGTAGGATTATGTTGGAGAGGTGCTATTGAGAGGGAGGAGTGTTTTGCAGTCTGGAGAAAGGGGCAGGGCAGGGTGTTTGCCTCCTTTGTTTAACTGGAAAATACAAGTCACAGTTTAGGATCTCTCAGTTTGCAAAAACATAATCTGGAAAATGCTTACCTCATGGCTGCATTAATAGTGAATTATTGTTACCTGATAGTTCATTTGCAAAACCCAAGTGATCAAGAAGAGTTTTTCCTGCTGGTACTGGCACCCTGAGCACCCAGCAGTCAACGTCTGTAGTCCATAATCTTGTTGTGTCACAGCTAAATGTAGGAGAAAGCTCTCAGGCCAGAAGTCCCCGAGTCCCTGAGGATGTAGCTATACTGATGGTGTATGAGAAGCAAACAGACACAAAGGGCTCCTGATGTGAAGGATACCCATATCCTGCTGACCTGAAGAAAGTGGTCTTGATTTGATTCTTTTTCCACCCCCTCCAACCTCCCTTCTGTCTTCCAGAAAAAGTTCACTCCTGTGACCAGGAGAGGCAGAGCGCCTTGGAGGAGGCCAGGCAGAACCCCCGGGAGGGTATCGTCATCCCCGAGTGTGCTCCTGGAGGACTCTACAAACCAGTGCAATGCCACCAGTCAACTGGGTACTGCTGGTGTGTCCTGGTGGACACAGGACGGCCCCTGCCTGGTACTTCCACTCGGTGAGAGCTATGGGCAGGCCTGGGGAGGTGCCTGGCTGGAGAAGAGGGGACGTAAAAAAATACAACTGCAATATAAGATCAGTTCCTTGCTCTAGAGCAGTCAGCTCTACACTGCCTTCCCTAGGGCAAGCAATGCTGTATGTGATGTTCCCCGCTGAGTGTCAGTATGCAGCTCCCTCTCTATAGCAGTTGGTGGACATTAACTACTGTCCTTACTTTTCTCTGGGTTAAGTATTCATGCAAAGCAGCCCTTTTTCTTCTGGCTTGCAGCTTTTGTGAGGTAGGAGGAATGGGGGCTTTTGCTTAAGAATACAGATTATGGGCATGAGCAGTGAAAAGACAAGTGTCTTTGTTGCATTATCATCTGCTTTATACTTCTATGTTGCAGCCACTTGAATCCTGACCAGCAGGGATTTAGAAGACTGCTTGCTGTGCATGGGTAGATTTTAAACCAGTGATAGTTGTTGTTGTTTTTTTTTTCCAGTTGCTTTCTATCTTGAAACTACTGAGGAATCTTTTCTCACTTGGAGTTTGGAAACAAATTGTGGGTCTGGCAAGTTACAAAGACAGGCCAGTAAGAGCTGGGACCTAAACTCTGCTAGATATAGTGATGCTGCAGAGCATGGACAGCTTTGAAAAAAATCTCAGCCTATGCCCACAAGAATTGGAAGAGGGTCCTGTTCTGTTTGTGGGTTTCAGTTGATAGCTGGTACTGGACTTCAATGTTCTTCCTTCTGTTTCCACTTCTGCTGCTGTTGCTGACTGTTCATAAACAGTCAGATGCTTGAGAATGGTATTTCTTCTGGAGGTTTATTGGTTTCCCCTGCTGTAAGCAGACAAGGCACAACCCATTGACCCTGAGATTAGCTCAGCTGGTCAAAGCGTGGTACTAATAATGCCCTGGTTGTGGGTTTGATCCCTGTATGGGACACTCACTGAAGAGTTGGACTCAATGATGGTTGTTGGTCCCTTTCAGCTCAGAATAGTCTGTGATTAGTGACCATGTGAAGACACTAAACCTATGTTACATGGTTTAGCTTCTGCTATTCTCCTTTTTCAGGTATGAGACCCCAGTGTGTGAAAGCGATGCCAGATCGAAGAGCACAGAGATTGAGGATCCCTTCAAAGACAGAGAACTTCCAGGTTAGAGGAACAAGATCCTGTCGTTGCCTTCTTACCTTGTCTCACCTTGGGACTCTTAGGAGGCCAAGAATGTTGTTGAGGAGATGGGGGATTTTCCTCACAGTGCATGCTTTACCCTGGGGTTTATTCTGTGGGTTTTTTTAAGATCACCTCCAGTTTCACCAGTGAACTGGAAAAGGCTGGGAGTGTCCTGGGAGGTGCTGTTTATTGCCTGTCTGCCCTTTGAAAACATTTCTGGGATTAGAATTTTCAGGAGAGAAACCAGCATGCGTGGAGATACCCTCGGGGAAGAATGGGCTCAGCATTGAATATTCCTTAAAGCCTGACCAGGACAAGATCCTTTCCACTTGGCAGGGCTTTTCAGCAGCTTGATGCTCCCTGAGTCACAGAAGAGGACAATTGTCAGTGGACTGGCTGCTCCCTTACACTGATTGCATGGGCCAGGCAGGACAGCACTCATGGTGTACTAAGGTCCCTTACCTAATACATAGCTGGACTTTATTCCTCATTTTCTGCCTGGGACATGTTTTATTTCCCACTGCTCCTTGTTTTATATTCTGCTTTTCCCTCTTTACAGAGTGACAAGTATAACTTGCTGTTTGCCTGCCTTTTTCCTGCTAGGAACACGTGCTAGGCATTGGTGTCAGTGCAGCACTTAAAAATGCTATCTTACCTGCCTGTGCTCTGCTTATTTCCTTCTGTCTCCCTTCTAAGAAGCAGAGTGAGGGGCCTTCACTGACAGGTCAGCCATTGCTCTCCTGGGTGGGGACAGCTTGAAAACAGAAGCTACAGTGGGTCCCTCTGCACCATGAGGTAGTGGTGGACATGAGTAATTCTGCAGAAATAGCTGGCAACTCTGGATCAGCTTAACATTCTATGGCTAGCATAAAGTGAGTTGTTCCTGAGCAGGTTAGCAAAGGAAATGCGATTTGTTCCAGATCTGCCTTGTGTGTCTCCTAATTCTCCTCCTGCTAGCTCCTGACTTTAGATCCCAGACCTTTCTGCTTAGCAACTCTGCCCTCAGCAGGGCTCTCTTCTATGCAGCTCTTCATTTTCACAAATAATGTAAAAATTTCCTATTGCCTCCCTTGCACATTCAAAGGAAATTGACCAATTGGTTCAAAGATTATGTTGTGGGGTAGGGGGAGGGAAGCCAGCTAAATGGATTCCATTAAGGCTCATTTCCTTAGGAAATCACACTAAAATAGAATAACCTTACTTCCTTGATTCCCCATCCCCCTCTCCCCATTGCTTTACTGCCTATCCTTGCACTTCTCCTCTCCCTCTCCAGAAATCCTCTGTGAAAATCCTCTTTTGCTCTTTGGCTTTTTCTTTGAGGCTCTATTTCTGATCTCAAGAAGACAGACTGGTTTCGTTTCCCTTCTCCCTTCCCTTCTCCACTGAAGCCAGGCAAGGGGACAGGAACTGCTTCATGCAGAAGAGGACACAGGATACTCTGTAGCTTGGTGGTCTGGGCCCAATATCAGGTTCCACGGGAGCTGCCCTCTCAGCTCAAGCCAGTTTTTTGTGCCTGTGTAAGCTTCAAGCTCTGTGTTTGGCTGCATTGGTTGGTATGATTGTTGCCCAGAGAAGTTTTGAATGCCTCATCCCTGGGAATGCTCAAGGCCAGGTTGGATGGGATCCTGAGCAACCTGATCTAGTGAATGGCATCCCTGCCCATTGCAGGAGGCTTGGAGCTAGATGATCTTTTAAGGTCCCTTTTAACCCTAGCCACATTCTGTGATTCTGTGATTCCTATCACTGAAAATACCTGTCTGTGGAGAGATGAGGAGATGGAGGATCTGATCCTGGTTTGTCTGCCTGAGAAATGCTGTGCTGCATGAACTTTTTATGCAGTAGTGAGGTTTGTTTGATTAGCTGCTGTTGTATGTAGAAATTTACTGATGAGCCAGAACTGCAGGGGGTGAGAGAGAATGTTTCTTTTTTTTTTTTTGTCTGCTCTTATTTCTTAGCAGAGCTGAATGTCAAGAAAAATTCCTGGTTTAATTTGAGACTGATTGTATCTTTGCACTCAGTTCTGTCAGGGGGACCCTTTACTTTACTTCTCTTGTAGAGGTTTGCCCATTCTTTAGCCTCTCAGTGCTGCAGGCAGTGCAATTCTTGGCCGGTGTGAAGAGACCCTGCAGAGGCCCAGGTGTGAAAGACATAAGTTCAAATCCTTGCACACCTACACATACTCTCTTCACAACCTGCCATGACTGTGGCCAAAAGTAAAAAAGAAAGAAGGAAGAAAAATGTTGCTTGTACATAGCAAATGGCAAACTGCTAATTCCTGCAGATGGTGAGATGCTGGGAGCCCAGGGAGATGACTTTTAGCAAATAGTTTTTTCAGCCTTTTCATTACCTCAACAAAAAGCTCCTTTAAGTGAGTGGTCTACTCCGGCTGCAAGAGCAGCTTACTCATTACAATGCTGACATTTTCTGGACCACATGCCAAATGCGTGCTGAGGGGTGTGCATGTGTGTAATGTACATAATACAGAGACAGGCTAGGGACTGCTGGTTAGCTATTGCAGAGGACAGAGCCTGTAATGCTGCAAACTAGGGACTTTTGTCAGGTCAGTCTGCAAGCTGCTTTCAGCTGTCAAGGGATTACAGTAAGTTTCTGGTGCTCTGTTTGTGGTACACGTTCTTCTTTGCTTGTTCAAAAAAAGCAGAAAGTGTTGACATTGCTCTGTCTTGCTGTGGAAGGCTGTTTGCTGATGTCTGCTGCCCTAATCAGCTGAATAATTGGTAGTGCATGGTGGTGTGGGGAAAGAGGTGAGGGATGTGGTGATGCCTTCTCTGTCACATCAAGGGAAGACAATCGGATGGGAGGTGATGGGTTTTTGACAACAGTTTTGAAGGTGATGTGTTAAAGCACGCCTGTTTCTTGGTTCCTTGTTCCTTAGCTTGTTCCGGGCTAGAACAGTTGTTGCAGTGTTCATGGGGTGGTAAATGAAGCTTACTTTAAGCAGCAAGGAAACACCATAGATTGCCTTTTAGAGATGAGGAGATGGAGAATTTCATTGTAACAGTCTGTCTCAGTTTAGGATAGGAGGCTCTGTCAGTCTGTGGTTGTGATGGTGGGGAGCTAGACAGCCTCAGCACTAAGTAATGGAAATGGTTTCCAAGCTCATCTTCAACCCACTTTGTCCTGCAGTGACTGGGGGTGACTACCACATACCGACTCAGTCTGACGTATCTCCTATGTAGTGCGACATGCGAAGAATGAATTATTGTGGTAGGTGCTGGCAGGCAACTCTTTCTGTGCCTGAAGAGGAGAGTGCAAGCAGCAGACCTTGCCTTGTGCTCTGGGGTACTTTAATCTGTCAGTTAGAGCCTCGGAACAGCCACATTTGCCTCAGAAGATGATCCAGGAGTTAATGAATTGTTTTGTAAACTTCTCTGCAAGTGTCACCATGGGAACTCCTGTCTGCCAGGCACTTCCAGCGCATCCCTGCGGTTTTGCTGGTAGAGAACTGGGTGAGACCATAAAGCTAACCACACAGTCTTCCTGCCAGATATTGTTGATGACTCTGCATGTGCCTGGACAAAAGCTGCAGGACAAATTGCTACGCAGAGAAACCCACTGAGGGATTCTTCTGCCTTTCCTTAGGGACTATGTTGATGGTTGTTGATGTCTTAAAAACAAAGGAGGTTCAGACCGATCCTTGCTGAACTTAGGCAGGAGATCAAGCCTGTGTGTTCTTGCATTAAACCTCCTCTTTTCTTTCTGCAGGCTGCCCAGAAGGGAAGAAAGTTGAATTTATTACCAGCTTACTCGATGCTCTGACTACGGACATGGTACAGGCTATTAACTCAGCAGCACCTACTGGGGGTGGGAGGTGAGTCCAGAAAGCACTCCAGCTGAATGCCACCCAGGTGGCTGCAGAGCCCTGGGTGCCCCTGAGGTGGGGGTGGGAGGGAAGGGTGTTGCTCTGACTGATTTGGGTTCCTCTGGGTTGCTGGGAGAGGATCTGAGGCTGCTTTGTCCTGTCATCCTAGCACTGCCTGCCTCCTCCAGCCCCTCCTCCCTGGCAGCTGCTCCACCATAAAGGTTAGTATAGCCCATTTGAAGTGTGAAATGAGAGCTCAGTTGGGAGGAAGTGGCTTGTTCTTTTGTCCCTTGGTGCATGAAAAGACCTAATAAAATGCAAATGGATTGAAGGAGACCGTGTGGCCTAGTGGCTACCACAGGGAGTGAAGAATGTGAACCAAATTCTTGGCAGGACCAGCGTTGTGGTTTTGCTGTGAGGCTGCAGAGAGCCTGCTGATGAGGAGAGGAGCTGTTTTTCATGGCCCTCCCCTCTGACCAGCTGCCTGCCCACCCCTTTTGGAAGGAGCAGCAGGTCAGGCCTGTTGCAAGAGGTGGGCAGAAGTCTGTGTTTCTGGGGAACTGGAGGAAAGCTGAGGCTGTGTCTCCCCCTCCTGCTTGATAACAGCAGATCCCTGCAGTGCTGCATCGGGACAGGCCAGTGCAAACTAAGCGTGATGGATTTAAAAAGTGCTACGCTGCCTCAGCTGGGCAAGGCTTCTGTGGTTCTGGATTTGCCTGACTATAAAAGGAGTCAGTGCTGGGGCAGCTTGCAGGGATGGCACAATGACTGATGTGCTCATGTTCACAGGGGTCTGGAGATGGAAGTGCCTCTGCACATACGTTACTTCCATGCGTATTGCTCCAATGTGTTGACAGTAATGTTGATCCCCTGCTTTCCTCTTTCATAACGGAGAAGGAATCTGTGCCATCTTTTCAAGACTATTCGAGGTCCTGGGTGGCATGGCTGTGTCCCTTGGCTTCAGTATGGACTGCTTGTGAGCTCATATGGTTTCAGCTTCACATTTGGACCTTACAAATCAGGCCAGTGACTTGTATGTGTGCCTGCATGCTGAATATTCTGTAACCCGCTGAATTAGCGCTATATGCCTAGCATGTCCCTATTCATATAAACAGGATGAAGAATGCCCCAAGGATGGGAAATACATCGTTCTTTCCCAGACTTAAGCATTCCAGCGTCAATTCTGTCTAATTTGCCTGGTTCAAATGCAGCGGGTAGGGATGGTGGGAAGCCCTGGAGAGTATTTGATATTTATTTGGCATCTTTGGCACTGGGACTGAAACACAGCCAATGTAATCATCACTCTTAAAATAAAGCCTAATATAAACCAATGTTGTAGAGACCAGAGATGTATGCCCCCACTGCACTTCTACAAACCAGCAGGCTTGCTTCCTAATGTTCCCCAAGTTTTGTGTATTTCTCAGCTTTCAATGCAGGCCTTTCTGGTGGAATTTTTCGCTGCCCAGCTCTTCGCACAGTCGTCACATTGATTTATTTTCCACTCCGATGTTGGCAGCCCAGTTGTGAGGGGAAAATTAAATCTTTTAGCAGGCTGTCCTTGGTGAGGTGAAAGACTGCTACCACCCAAATACTCTGCCTGCCCACAGCCATGATTAAATTCTGATAACTGCTCTGGTGTAATTTTCCATATGCCTTAGCTAGACTAAGCATGTACCCTGAAGAGCATGTGGTAGGCTTTTCCAACCCAACAGGCCATGACAGGACCATTTTTATTTTTTTAAAGTAATTTCAGGGAATTTTTGATATTCATGTAAAAATTTCATCAGGACATCTTTCATTTCATATGGGTTTGTGGAGTAGGGAAGTAGGCACTGTCTCTGTGCAGTGAGTCCTGCTTTCCAAGAGTCCCAAGGGGAGTTCTCTCTTCAGGAATTGGCTTCTGATGGTGTGAACAGGTGGAATCTTTGCTGGGTAAAAAATGGCTGGACTCAGAGAGTGGCTGGTGGCTAGTCACAAATGGTGTTCCCCAGGGCTCAGTATTGGAGCCCCAGCCCTGTTTAATATCATTTTCAACAACCTGGACGATGGGATCGAGTGCCCCCTAATCAAGTTTGCAAATGACACCATGTTGGGTGGAATGTGATCTGTGGGAGGGAAAGAGGGATCTGAACAGGCTGGATCAATGGGCCAAGGCCAGTCGTATGAGGTTCAGCAAGGTGAAGTGCCAGATCCTGCACTTGGGTCACAACAGCCCCAGGCAGTGCTTCAGGCTGGGGGATGAGTGACTGGAAAGCTGCCTGGCAGAAAGGTACCTGAGAGAGCTGGTCAACAGCAGCTGAACATGAGCCAGTGTGTGCCCAGGTGGCCAAGAAGGCCAGTGGCATCCTGGCCTGTATCAGAAACAGTGTGGCCAGCAGGACCGGGGCAGTGATTGTCCCCCTGTACTCAGCACTGCTGAGGCCACACCTCAAATCCTGTGTTCAGTTTTGGGCCCCTCACTACAAGAAAAACATTGAGGGGCTGGAGCGTGTCCAGAGAAAGGCAACAGAGCTGGTGAAGGAGGAGAGTAAGTCCTATGAGGAGCAGCTGAGGGAGCTGGGGGTGTTTAGCCTGGGGAAAAAGGAAGCTCAGGGAGGACCTTATTTCTCCTTAGAACCACCTGACAGGAGGCTGTAGTGAGGCGAAGGTTGGCCTCCCAAGTAATAAGTGACAGGATGAAAGGAAATGGCTCATTTTGTGTCAGGGGAGATTTAGGTTAGATATTAGGAAAAACTTTTTCACAGAAATGGTTGTAAAGTATTGGAACAGACTGCTCTGGGAAGTGGTAGAATCATCATCCCTGGAAGAGTTCAAAAAACGTGTGGATGTGGAACTCAAAGGCATGGTTTAGTGGTGAACGTGGTGATGATGCTGGGTTGACAGGTGGACTTGATGATCTTGGAGGTCTTTTCCATTTCTGTTGGAGGTCTCTTCCAATTAGCAGTTTTATGATTCTGTGTATATCTGAAATCGTCTAGGTGACCTAACTTGACTTTGGCACTGGAAATGAAAGCTCTTCTCCAAGATGAAGGGATATTTACCTATTGAGTTAGTTTAATTAATTTTCAGCCTTAACAACTAAGAAAATAACTGTATTTATGACAGTGATTATCCTGTATCTCCCTGGCCCAGATTTAATGAGAAGTTCATGTTGAAAAGAAAAGCTGGAGATCTGGCTATCTGATATTTCTTAATGTCAGTCATGTCCATTTTAATGTCTTAATATCAGTTTTCTTATTTGTGAGGCAAGCTTTGCTTTTGCGGGCTCTTCTTCATCTTGATGCCATCATGATGGCAGAACAGGTTCAGTATTCAAACACCCACTGTAGCCTTCTTTTTTTTTCTCCTTTACAGCATTTCATGCTCCTGGGCCTTTTTTAGATTTTGAGCAAATGCATCCCATTATCCAAGGTAAATTTTTAACACCTCACCAGCAAAGCTTATGCTTGGTGCAGGGGGCAGGCAAGGCAAACAGCCAGCCATACCCCCACATCAACTGTATATTGTCCTATATATTTTAACCAAACAGAGGAGCCACATGTAGGAGTTTTAGGGCAAGGGGGTGGAGTATTCCTGTTTCTCTGTGGCAGCAGAGAGATGATACAGGCCTACAATTTGCATCTTCAGTATCAATATTAAAATAAAGGACCAAACGCAGAGAAGAGCCTTTCCAAAAGTGTCAAAGACTAAAAAAGCTTAACAGTCGGAGTCTTAAGGAGCTCAGACTTCCTTAGGGTAGTAAAAGAAAAAAAAAAAAAAAGGTTGGAAGTTGACTTTGTAAAATCTGAGTATCTCTATAGGGACAAAGGCTCTGCAGGCTCTTTAGTCCAGCAGGGAAGAACATGATTAACTGAATATAAACAAACTTGTGATCAGAATTCCTTTAAAGCAAGGGCAGTTCTAAGCCAGAATGAAGTCATGAGGGAGGTGACTGATTCCCTCTCTCTAAGGCTTTCATCTTAGCCCTGAAGTGTTTCAGAAAGACTTGCTTTAGTCAAACCTGAGTTATGGTCCCAAGAATAATTTGATTCACATTCTGTGGGTATGATATACAGGAAATCAGATTACATTACCCTGCTGCCTTCAGTCTGGATCTGGCTATGTGAGTGAAAACTTCTGTGTTTGCTGAGTGTCTTTGCAATTAATGTCCATATTAGCTTCTTTTTTTTGGGGGGTGGGGGGAAGAAAGAGTGATGAGGGAGAAGCATGGGGAGACATCAGAGACTGGCATTTGAAATACTACATAGAGCTGTACTAAATTGCACCCAAAAACAATCTAGTAGCAGCAAAGTGAGGCAGTAGCTTGGATTCTTGCAGGCCATGCAAGCAAAACCTGATAAGACTTTTTTTTTTCCAAACTGGGCATGCTTAAAACAACCTTGTAATCCCTTATAGGTCTTGTCTTGTTTAAGAAAGTTCAAAGCTATTGACTTAAATTGAGTTACTCTTGCTTTACAATAATGTAAATGAGATGAGAACTTCCCTTCCTCATGGCCCTGGTTTATATTATAGCATAATAGCCAAATAGACTTCATTTAGAGTTTTGAAACAGAAAATATCTGGTAAAATTCATTCTTAATTTTAAGTTTATGTAACAACTCCAAGGCACATCTTGTTACAGTATGTTTTCAAAGTAATTAAGGGAGCACTTGTAGGGAATTGGTTTATTAGCCAGTGTTTGGTATCCCCATTGAAAAAAAAGCATTATTGAAATTGTTCACAAGTAAGTACTATATAATAGGAACAGCACTAAAAATTTAGACTTAGCTTTAGTACATTTTAATCTATTTTCTAATTCTGATGTAGTTGTATTACACAGGGCCTAGACTAAACTAGATCAAAGGGAATCCCAGCCTGTGTTTCCCTTATCTGAGAAATTCTCTTTAGTCCCTGCCAATTCAGAAATGAGTTTTAGTTACCAAAATGTGTGCATTATGGCTTGCTACATTATCAGCAAAAATATTACTGCCCTGTGGAATTTAAGGTAAATGGGCAGCTTACAACAGCCACCATTATCATGTAACACAGCAGCTACCAGTCTCTTAATTTAAAGTTGCCAATTATTCCCCGCGTAATAGCCCCAAAAAGTACTCCAGAAAATGACCCCGAGGTTCCTTTTCATGCTCTAGTTGAGCAGTTTGAAGCAGGCAAGCACAGCTCAGCACATCTCCAGGGTGTTCTGAAGCCGATCCATGTTTTAATAAAGATTGACACTTTTAAACAGTGCAGGGAAGTTGATGCTCAGCTCCTATTGCATTTCAATTGAAGTCGGATACCAACTTCTCTTTGTCCTCTTATGGAAATTCTAGCCTAATTAAAGATACAGGAGAGTTCATGTAAGAGGAAGGTCTTTGATCAGTCAGTGAGGAGTGAAGGGAGGTGATTTTTTAACCTTCTAAATTATTTATCCTACAATCTTTAGAAAAGTTGTGTTCAGAATAATGTTTCATATACAACTTAGCCTGACAAGAGGAAGAAACTGGCCTGTAATGGGGAGATAAGTTTTAACTGTAGAGGAATTATGCATTTCCTATAATGAATTTGGAGTGTGTAGTACCCTTTTGTTTAGTCTGAACACAGCCTAGGTTTTTTTGTTGGCTTCTTGATTCCTTGGCTACAGGAAAGGGGGAATAATAAATACAGGATCCTTTTGCAATTCCATTAGAGTAATCCTCTCTGATTTAAACCATGTCCCACTGTCACAGACTTTAACTTTAGGCAACTGCAAAGAACAACAAAATGGGAGTAAGAGTGGAAGCAGAGCAAGAAAAATTTTGAATTTTACCTCAGTTTGTTAAACTCATTGCTTTCCACTGCTTAGTGCTGGCACTTTGGTGGACATCATCAATGCTGGGATGGGCGTTGACTGGAGGGGTCAGTCACTCTCCATCCATTCTTCATTCAGCAGCAGCACCAAGCAAGGTGTATATATCCTTGCAAAATACTTACAAGTCATAGAAACTTAGAGCTTTAACTCCTTTAGACATCCTGACCACCAACATGCCTTGTGTGTTGGGAATGAAAGTTGGACTAATTTACTTTTTTACTCTGTTGCATTCGCTAGCAGCTTCTTGTCTATCAAGTGTTCTTTCATCCTGGAATAGCTCCCTCTGGTTTATAGGCTCTGCAGTCCAGCTAGATGATGGGCTGATCTTATGGCCCTTCCCTCCTTCTGCCTCAGCTGCCAATGCTGCTACATAAAGTGTGCATTACAAAAGAATAGATTTTCTAGGTCTTCAAACAGGTGATCACCTGATGGGTACTTCAGAGATTGCAACCTTGCTTTCTGTCCAAGCAGTAGTTTGTATTAGGATTTTTTGTCACTGCAACAGTGCTGTGGATCCATGCAGCCTGTGCAGTGGGGCTGCAAGTGTTCAGGAGGCAAAGGACCAGCTTTGGTAGGAATGGACTTCAATTTTCTTAGTAAAATTTAGTGGGACATATTACCCTTTGACAGCACGGTTCTATGGAGCATAATGTGATTGCACACTGTACGTGGTTCTGTGGGGGAGTAACGTCTCACATTTGCTGCTCTTGTGTACTTTACCCTATATACCTCCCCTTCCTCCCTGCTCCTTCACACTGAGCTAACTGCACCTTTCTCACAAGGGGCCTCAGGGGCTGAAAAGCATTACAGATTGCATGCAAAGTGCATATTCAGGCTGCCTGTTTGATATTTTGGCAGTCGTTCTGTGATCCAGAATTCAGTGCACCTTACAAAAGTGTATGTCCATGTTTTTGCACGGCCTCTTTGCGTTCCTCCAGTTACACGAGGTGATGTGAAGGTATTCCGTGGCAGCGTGCCTCAGCTGGAAGATAGTGTTGTTAAAAGTTGCAGTACCTTAACACACGTATCTCCAAGCATAAGCCACCTAAGAAATAAATGTTCTGCTACAAGAGAACTCTTAGCACATTATACAGAAGGAGGAGCAAGAGCCTACTTGGAGAAGACTCTATACTTGATGCCAACAAATTTTTAAGAAAGCTGAGAGCCGGTTTGCTGTCTTAGGCTGTTAATGACAGACCATGCTTTTCTTCATTGCTGGAATGTTGGTGGGCTTATGCTGCATAATTGAGCTAAACTTTCTGGCTTGTGTACAAAAGCAGTCCAGCAACAGCAGGTTACATTTGGAAAATCAGCTTACACAGACCTCCTTTCTTCCCTAGCACTCATTCTTTAGGACTGATTGTTTTGCCACAGAGTGCTAAAGAGGAACAATTAGGAAGAAAAGTAAGTACAGCTGTAATGCAGTCAGCATGAGAAGGCTGTCTTCATTTTGGTAGTGTCTGTTCTTACTATGTCTTACAAAGCTGCTACAGCACTGAAGCGAGGTACTGGAATTCAGTGGATTTTAGTGTGGTTGATGTTAGAGCAAGAGATGTTGGAAATTGAGAATGTACAGGACAGCTTTGTTCTGTCTTGGTTTTTCTGGTTCCTTTATGGTCTGAATGAGAGGCAGCGCATTCATACAAATGAAGTTTGTGTCTGAGGGCTGATTTACTTCTCTTGAAGCAGTAATGGGGAGGAAATAGAGGGACAATCCCCTGGAATACTGCCAAGTCTGTCCTCACGGGGCAGTTAGAGCCCCAGACTTACTTGAGCTGACCCAGCAGGCATGGTTGGTGTCATGGCACATCAGCAAAGCTAGGTGGCCTAGCAGGGCTGTGTAGTCACATTAATTCATGTTTCATGGTGCCTAAGTGCCTTGCATGGGCAGTGGTCAAAGTTAAAGTAGTTATATACCTAGTTATATACATTGTAACTTCATCCTTCTGTAGTGTATCATGGAATTTCATGAGCCAGAGAGATATGGCTGCCCTGAGATGATGGGGATGCTTCCTGTGCCGGGATTCTGGATGATAATCAGAGAGGGCAGGCAACCAACCATCTCAGGAACTGCAGTCCTGCTAAGCCAGCCAACAGAAAGTGGTAAAAATTCAGAAGTGGCTGTATCTTCCTTTTTCCTAAAGTCATAGCCATTAAACTAATTCCTTTTAGCTCTACTAGCATGCTCCAGTTTTCAGCATGAGCTCTCAGCATGTTTTTAATGGCAAAGATTGATTTATTGTCACCTCATGAGTCAATGTATGTGTATTAGCCTGTGAATTTCCCTGATTTTCTTTGTGGAGGTGTTGAAGAGCCATGTTGCCTTTCTTTATAACTCATAAGAGCTTCTCCTTAGTGTGCCCCTGGAAAAAAGACACTTTTAAATCCTGCTTCTGAGTGCCTCTTCAGCAGGTAGTGAGGAGCTCTTGTCTGTTGTCTTTCTGCTGTTGGTTCTAAGACACTCTGCTATTTTCTCAATTTCTGCTTCTCCAGTTGTGGGCCTTCAGTAAATGAGGGCAAGCCAAGGTGTGGACAAGGGCAACCTCACATGCAAAAGCTCAGGTTTTATTCTTCTATCTCAGCAGAGTATTGCCCCAGGCAATACAGAACTTCTCTGAGGCTGCTGGAAACATGCTGGTCTTCAAATGATAGCCAGCTTCTTTCCAAAAGAGAGAGAGGCCAATAGCTATGTTAATAAATGTCATAAAAACAAGACACAGGATGTGTTTCTATTCTCTCCTGTCATCCTGGTCATTGCATACAGTTTAGAAAATCTGGACACTCCCTTAACTTCCTGGGGAGAATTTTGCAATTTTTGCTTGTCCATAGGTAATTCCAGGTGCTTACCTGGTATTTTGGCTCCCCAAACTAAGCCAGACTTATTCCTAACCCCTTCTTCCTCCTGCACAGTGTTTATCCCATTGTACATTGACCAGATGCTGTGACTGAATGCCAGCCTGCCTCTCAGTTAAGAATTAAATGAAGGAAATAGTTTCAAGTAAAACCCTGGGAAAAAATGTTACACAATTTATTTGCTTCTCTGTACTGGGTGTGTTTACTTGTTGCAAGGATTCATGTATCTCTGGATAAGGGCTACCTTTCTAACTTCTATCCTCATTTGTAAAAGCCATCAGAGAAGGTTAATTAGGATCTCAGTTCTCCACCTAAACTCCAGTTCTTGCTTTCTGCATGCTGCAGATTCCCCCCCACAAATGATTTAATTTACCATGGGGGTAGAGTGTATGAGAGAGTATTTTTCAGGCTCTGTAGCTGCATTTTAAAGGCAAACTGGTCACACCAGAAAGTCAAAAGAATTTTCTCTGTCCTAGTTCCCAACAAAAAAATTTCAGTGACCATATAAGTATAGATCCTACTAGTTTCTGAAACAAGGTCAATGGCAGTCTTGGAGAACATTTTGTAAGGTACTTGGGATCGTATTTCTCCATCAGTTAGAATGCCCCAAACTCACACCGGAATCTGGCTGCCTGTGGCAGGCAACTGTTCCTCTCTCCTTCCTGGGGAAGGAATTTATGCAGCAGCTGGATATGTCTCCTGGAATAAATCAGAGCAATTAGTGCCAGTGTAGCATGTCTGACTACCTATCCACTAATTTCCGTGCACTGAAATGCTTTATTCTTGGAAGGAAAAAAAAGGCTCAGGTCTCAGCCTCATTTCAGCATCTTTTCAGCTTTCTCTGTTGGCATGCTCAACATATGGAGAAAGGACAGACTAGCTTAGAAAAAGTTTCTTCCCTGGTTCTCAGTATCACTGAGGAATTACCCCCTTTCCCACTGCTGCTGCAGAGCACCAGACACTGCTTAAATGGTGTGACACAACAGTGCCTGTTCAGTGATGGCATGATGTTGAAAGGCAACATCCTCTCTTTGTGTGTCTACAGCTGCTGCTGTTCCTCCTTTTTTTCTTCCCTTCCTCTCTGATATTGTTGTTGTCTACAGAAACAAAATGTGAGTTAAATAGCATCCAACTTGTAATACCACAATGAGTAAGAAATGAAACCAACCGAAGCTGCCAGCTCTGTAGTACTGCTTCTAATGGATTTGTGGTGTTTGTCTGCTGTGGAACTCTTATGTGTAAATCAGCTATGAGAAAAGCATGAAAAATGCTGAAAATACAGCACAAGAGTTCAGATTATATAAACAGATACAGGGAGAATATTGTATCTCGCCAAGGACGTTTTCAAATAATGAATGTGTCTTGCATTAAATTAATTGTTCCCTTTCTAAAGTCTAGGTGTTAGAGTCACAGAAACTACCATGACAGCTGACACTCATGGCTCTCCTGCTGGTAATTTGAATGGGAGCCCAAGGGTCAGAAGGACCAAGGAGATTGTCTCTTGCCCTCTAATGAGGATCATTCTGGGATTAGGCAGAATTTCAGCAACTGATGTGAGGAGAACCAGAGCTGCTGGGGGTATCAGACTCCAGGATTCTCTCGGCAATTCATTTGTTAATGCTAAAGGACATTTTTAGAAAAAGTTCATCTGTCTCCAAAGAGCCCAGCTAGAAGGAGGAGATTGGAAGACCTGTGTTTTTTGCTTTCTTTAAATATGGCATAGCACTTGCCTGATTCGATGAGCAGCTCTTGCTCCTCAGCGTGTGCTCGACAGTTTTGGTGAGAGCACCCACTTGTCGGGGGCCCGTGCTTTCTCTGTTCCAGGTTCTCTGAGCCAGACCCCAGCCACACACTGGAGGAGCGGGTGGTACACTGGTATTTCAGCCAGCTGGACAACAACAGCAGCAACGACATCAACAAGCGGGAGCTAAAGCCTTTCAAACGCTACGTGAAGAAGAAAGCCAAGCCCAAGAAATGTGCCCGGCGTTTCACCGACTACTGTGACCTCAACAAGGACAAGTCAATCTCGCTTCAGGAGCTGAAAGGGTGTTTGGGAGTCAGCAAGGAAGGAGGTGAGTGCCTTTTCTTCGCCACCGCATGAAAAATAAAAGCTGACATACAAACATGACAAATGAAAACTGAGTTACAGCAAACTCAGGAATCTGTTTTCTCCCAGCTGTTTCAAAAGTGCCACAGTTTGTGTAGGCAAATGAGTGGGATTAATACACTGCCATGCAAATGTGGTTTGTTACTTGTGTTATGGCTCCATCTTCTATGCCTTATCACAGAGCTTTGTGCTAAGCACTATGCAGAAACAGGACAAGAGATGAGCCTTGGCCAGAGCTCTGCTTGTGCTGTAAAGTCCTTGGAAACTGTAGTTCAGATCAGGCCCCGTCTGAGTAATACCCTGCTAACAAGATTCTGTTGTCTCAGCCATGCAGGTTGGATGATGTATGAGCCAGCACAGACCCAGTCCTTCTCTGGAGACCCTGTTGACTAACAGAAATAATATTTTTTTTCATTGCTAAATTCAGCATGCAGGAAAGTGGATGATGCAAAGAGAACAACTCAGAAAGAAAGCACAGAGCTGCACTGCTGTCCTTTTTCAGACTTAAATTGTACTTCAAGATGGGGGGAGAAAAATGGCATGTGAATAACCTATTTTCCTTTCTGTTTAGTGTCTGAGCAATCAGCCCACCCTCCTGCCTCTTCTTTTGTTCATCTTCACCTCATCATCTGTTGGGACCTGAACTAAACTGATATTTTTGGAAATTTTAAGAATTGAAACGGTTCAACCCAAATTCAATAA
This sequence comes from Oriolus oriolus, assembly GCA_013400235.1. NCBI lineage: Eukaryota > Metazoa > Chordata > Aves > Passeriformes > Corvidae > Oriolus > Oriolus oriolus. Next base: position 193,174 of record VXBT01001141.1, on the reverse strand, counting down.
TTATCAGTCATTCTTGTCTGTGGGCAGACTTGCTTGGCAGGAGAAGGCAAACAGGGAGATTCCAGGGGACTAATTTCCTGTGCAGGTGTTTTGGCTGTGCAGACAGCTGTTGTTTTAAATGTCAGTGGTAGTTGGGAAGGGTGGATAGCTTCTTTCTCCCATATTAATCTTTCCTTAGTTCTTTTCTCAGGTTTAGCACAAGTGGGAAGGGAGTCAGTGTGTTTGGGTGTTGGGAAGTTTCATTTTCTAGGTGCTTTGCAAACATTTTAGTTACCATAATAAGCATATAGCGTTACTTGTCAGCTGTGAGAAGCATTCAGCTTCCCCAGCCCAATGGAGGTGTTTTTTTAGTCATCAGTACCTTACTGAGGAATGACATACCAAAATAGCAATCCTTAATTTTATTACCTTCCCAATACGATGAATATGCCAAATGAGTTTTATTGCTATTTGGCCTGGAATAAGACTCTCTGGAATCTGCTGCCCTGGCCAACTGACTGTTCAAAATTTAGTTTATGGAAAGGGGAAAAAATTAAAGGGAGAGAAGAAAGAAAATGTGAAACTTTGAGCCCATGTGAAGGGGAAAGAAGGCAGCAAGACATTGAGTGCCCTATTGTCCAACTATTTGCTGAGAATAGAGCCTTGACCTTTCATGGTTTCTTCTGTTGTATGAGGACAAGACTGTGGTCAAAAAGGGGCTCTGATCTTGTTCTAGCATACAGCTCCACATACCTACTACAGACCTGATAAGCCTTGAGGATCAGAGATAAATGGATAAGGTAAAGGATGGTGAGGACTAAAAAGCAGTGCAGGGGGCAGTGCAGAGAGCAGGTACTAACATGTAAGAAAGAACTGAGGAAGAGTGCTCTAGAGGTGCAGTAAACAAGTTTGTGATGGATCTTTTTTAAGAAGCCATGAAGTTGTGAGCTGGTAAATGACATCTTTTCATGCTTCCTATTCATAAGAACTGCTAAATTTAGAAACAATAAGTATCTTTGCTTTTGACACAGTCCCCCACAAACCCTCTCTAGATTGGAGAGAGATGGTTGGACTATTAGGTGGATAAGGAATTGGTTGGATGGTCACATCCAGAGGGTAGTAGTCAATGGCTCAGAGTCCTGATGGACATCAGGGACAAGTGGTGTCCCTTGGGGTCCATACTGGGACCAGTGTTATTTAATATCTTCATTAATAACACAGTGGGATCGAGGGCACCCTCAGCAGGTTTGCATATGACACCTGAGAGCTGAGTGGTGCAGCTGCCGTGCCTGAATGATAGGATGCCATCCAGAGGGACCTGGACAAGCTCAAGAAGTGGCCCCATGGGAATCCCCTTAAGTTTAAGAAGACCAAGGGCAAGGTGCTGCACCTCTGGTATTAGCACAGGCTGGGGATGAACAGATGGAGAGCAGCCCTGCCCAGAAGGACCTGGGGGTGCCGGTGGGTGAGAGGCTGGACATGACCCAGCCATGGGCACTCCCAGCCCAGAGAGCCAAGTGTGTCCTGGGCTGCATCCAAAGCAGCGAGGCCAGCAGGGCCAGGGAGGGGATTCTGCCCCTCTGCTCCGCTCTGGTGAGACCCCACCTGCAGTGCTGCATCCAGCTCTGGGGTCCCAGCACAGGAAGGATGTGGAACTGTTGGAGTGAGCCCAGGGGAGGGCCACAAAGATTAGAGGGATAGAACACCTCTGCTGTGAGGAAAGGCTGAGAGAATTGAGATTGCTCATCCCGGAAAAGAGAAGGCTTGGGGTGACCTAATTGTGGCCTTCCAGTACCTGAAGGGAGCCTCCCCAAGAAAGATGAGAGGGACTTTTTATAAGAGCACAGAGTGACAGGACAAGGAGGAGTAACTTCAAACTGAAAGAGAGAAGGTTTAGATTTGGTATGAAGAAAAAATTCTTTGCTGTGAGGGTGGTGAGGCACTCGAACAGGTCACCCAGAGTTGTGGATGTTCCTGGAAGTGTTCAAAGCCAGGCTGGATGGGGCTCTGAGCAGCCTGGTCTAGTGAAAGGTGTCCCTGCCCATGGCAGGGGGGTTGGAACAAGATGAACTTTAAGGTCCCTTCCAACCCAACCCATTCTGTGATTCTGCAATCTTACTCCTTCTCTAACTTCCCTTTATCCCAATCAAATTCATGTAGTCAGTCCCTGTATTTTGTATTTTTGTATTTTGTACCAGGGCCTCCAAAGATCTGCTGGGGCTGAGGTCACGGTGGGTTCAAGCCAAGAGCTAGCTAGTACTTTCAGTTGTAAACTGCTAGTCAGGTGCAAACAAAACTTTCCATGGAAATGTTTCTGTTTCAGCAAAATCTTTGTTTGAAAGGTTCTTCTGGTCTGGCTTGGATAAGGAGGGGTTGGAGGGAGGCAAGGAAAGTTATAATTTCCCCGTGATATACTTCATTACAAGTGAACTTAGCTCAGATGTTCCAAATCCCGTTTGGGTATCCAGTAGCAAAAGGACTCAAATGAATTGGGTCATCATTCCAGGGGAGTATGCTTCTTGCTAGGCAAATGGAACACTTGTAATGGTTTTGAAAATAAAACATAATACAAATTTTGTAGTATTTGGAATGCTGAGGAAAACAGATACTAAGCCTTCTGCATTTTTATCAGTGTTTTGCTTTTTTTTTTTGGTGGCCAGTTCCATCCAAACGTGGAAATAGAGTTGCTTAAAGGAAGCATAGGGCATAGATAACACATTACTGTTATACACCTCTCAGGGCCTCGAGAGTCCAAGTAAGATTTATATGTGAGGATTCAGCTGGGATATTTGTAAGGACAAACCTGAATCTGAGCTCTTTCCAGCTTAGAATCAAATCTGTCCGAGATGCATAGTTCTGTCTGTCTTCCCTTCCTCAGCAGGCTCTTCATGCCTGTGGTAATCTCATATGTGGGTACTGCCAACCAGTGGTTCTCCAGTGAGGAAAACAGCTGCCCAGTCTATCAGAAACCCTTCCTCTTTTCCATCCTTATGGTGACCCAGAAAGCTGCTGGCAAATCTGCTAGGTCTGGTGGCCACTTTGCACAGCTCTTGTCCCTCTCTTTAAACCAGACTTGTTTCTGTCAGGTGCCATTTGCATGGAAAAATGCCATTCTTGGATCTTGGAATGGAGGAGCCACATAAGAGTCAGCCTTTGAGTGTTTGCAGAAGACTGCAAACACTCAAAGTTTAGTTGTTTATTAGTTTCTTAAACTGGGGCAGAACAGGCAGGCAGGGCTTTTAGCTTGGAGTATGCCAGAAACAGTCTTTGCCATCACTTGATCTAGGATTGTCTGTTTGAGGAATTGTGGAAGGAAAACAGACTGATTTACAGCTTGTTAAAAGTTAGCATTCCTCAGTGTAGTCTGCACAGCCTGAGTTAAGGGGGGAACCATCTGTGATCAAAGAACAAATTTAGCTCTCTGCATTAGTCAAAAGGCAGGACCCTTGAGAAGAGATAGACACACATTGTAAAGCTTTGCTGGAAAGTTACTGGACCCAAGATTAATTGGAGTCCAGTGATGTTGGAGAGGAGGGCTTGTAGGTCTGAGTGAGGCTTATGCTAGTTATACTGGCTGCAAAATGCTGGAGTTGAGTTTTACCTCTACATTCTTCCAAATTCAGAAGACAAAGTCAGCATTTTGTGCCTGCCCAAAGAGGAGCTAAGGGAATAAGCAGCAAAGAAATGTCCCTGTGCCAGCTGACGGGAAGTTCACTTCTGCCAGCTCAGATCCCGTGATTGCTTTGCTGTCCAAGAGCTTGTCAGATGGTAGGTGTTGGGTGCGCTTCACAGGCCATGAGGACGTCTGAGGTGGAACCCAGCCACCAAGAGTGCAGTCCAGAAACAGGATTGAAGTATCTTAATTAAAAAGTGTATGTGTGTGTAATTAAACAGAATGTCACTTTGTACTGAATCTGAGGAAATACAACAGAAAGAAGGAAAAGTGATGGACAATCCGAAGAGCAGATTTCATTCTGTGGTGTTTTGGACCTTTCTTATTGCTGTCTTCAGAAGTAACTGCATGCTTGGGAGGCTGGGAATGAAGTCGCTCTGTATCATTACTGTGCAAGCAGCTGTGTGGGAGAAGGTGGCAAAGAGCAGTCACCTGGGAAAGGCCTCTGGACCAGTGATGATAGGAAATAACAATTTGAGTGGCCATAAGAAAACTGTAACCAGGTAATTACTGAATTAAAAAGGAATTTCAAAGTACATTTAATTGCTGTTAGATTAGAATCAAAGGAGCTGCACTGGTTCAATGCTTGGTTTTGTTTGTCTTGTTCAGATATTCCCCTTTGGAGCTTTGTAGAGGTGCTATAATTTGCCTTTAATCTTGACAGAAGTAAGTGATAGTATGAATCAGGACACCAGTATTGTGTTGAGAACACAAGATAAGGCTGTTTCTCTTCCCAAAAGGTGAAAAGTTTGCTCAGTATATCTGAGGAATAATTTCTTCCTATAAAAAGCTGATGGGGTTTCCTTGGGTCTTTTTCTTTTGAAAGACACCTGGCCTAATCCAGTATGACTAGAACTGTTATCCAAAACAGTGTACTTGTGAGGATGAGCAAATACTCTGTTTTATGAAAGTTGCTGAATGATGGGATGTTTGCCCCATAATGCCCAAGGGCTTCCCAGCTATACCTTAGTAACCCACGGTCACCACCTGCCATATTCCTTCCTCTCTTTTGTGTCAGCAGTGCAGTGTTGTTGTGGCAGGGTTTTGCCTTTGACAGGTGTACATGGCTGGCCTGGTTTGTATGGCAAGCAGGCAGTGGAAGGCAGCGCTCTCTGCCCCCAGAGCAGCAGGGGATGGGCCTCAGCACAGTTTCCCGCAGGGCTGCACAGGGCCGTGCCCTCGAGCACACCGGCCATGGCAGGGAGGGATGCTCCAGCCTTTGCACACACTGGCCTGGAGCTCCCTGCCTTTTTCCAAAGACAGATAGTGCTCACTCCGCTCCTTCTGGAGATAGGTTGTGCTCATGCACAGCACTGTGCTGCAGGCCTGCCTGCACTGGGTGTTAAAGGTGAGAAGGTTCTTTTGGATGCCCTCTGGAAGCACGGCCTGGCAGTGCCCTCTGGGGCCCCGGCAGCCGCTCCTGAAGGGCCCAGGCTGTGAGTGCTAGTCAGCCTAGGCAGGTCCTCTGCCCCTGGCAGCAGAGCTGTGTTTGACACACGGGCATCAGCGAGCCATGGTGCTGCTGATCCTGGCAGGGCAGGTGGCTGGTACTGGGCTGGTGTGCGGGGGCCATAACTTACTGTGCTTACACAGTTTCTCTTATTAATGTTTTCTAAAGCCAACAGGCCGTGCTGTGTTGACCCATTTCAGTCTTGGCCACTGTCACCTTTCTCTCCCCCTGCCTTTTTCTTCCCAGCAGCTCCGCTCCTGTCTTGCAGCCCAGCCTCCCACACTTCGCCCCTGCCCTCTGAGCTTCTGCCCATCTCGTCCCTGCACAGAGTGGCATGTGCTGCAGAGTACTTGATGTGCAGAGCAAGCTGTGCAGTCAGGTCATGTGCATGCACAAATCAAAGTCGCAGGCTGGAGTGAAGGGTGGCAACAGGCTTGCTGCTGCTGGCTGGGAGCAGGAGTTCCCATTTTCAGCTAATCCCTCCTCTGAAATCAGGCAAAGCAGCTCGCAGGAAATGTGACATGCTTTCGAGAGCTCCTGTAATCCCCGAGCTGTCTGTACCCAGTGCACAGTAGGAAGAGGTTTATTTCTGAGGTGAGAGGACCTTGCCATGAGCTCCATCTGGTGTAGGGTGCCTGCTATCTCATAATGCAGTCACAGCTCTGCCCTTCTGCCAGGTTTAAGTTTAGGTCTTTGATTTTAGGCACCTGTTTGTTTGTTTGTTTGGTCCAAGTGAAAGATTTAATAAACCTGGGCTATCTGTATTGCCTGCACCTTCACTCTCTTCTGGCTGCCCCCTTTCTACATGTCATTTTGCTTGCTTGGGGAAACTTCATTATACTACTTGTATCCTTCCTTTCTTCTTTTCCTTCCACAGTTCAGTTTAACCTTGTAATTGTTTCTTGCCCATGCAAAACCTCTGGATTTCATGATATTCAGCTACTAGGACACCAAGTATTTAACATCTCTCATCTCAGGCACATTGGTTAGACTCTTGCATGTGAATTTGAAAGGAGTGTTGGCAGGACTTGCTGTGAGCATGCTCAGAGGGGCTCCTTTGAACCTGCCCTCTGGCAACAGACGAGGGAAGGCTCCTTTGTCATGCCGTGGCATTTACTGCCTTTAATGTGGTTCTTGGATTTTACAGGTAGCCTGAGCAGTTTGCCCAGTGGAAAAAGACAAGGCCTTAACCCTTTCAGTGAGTATCTTGTCAAAATGTTTTCTTTTTTTCTGTGAAAAGCATGTATTGCAGAATTCATTCTCCCCTGCTCTCCCATGTTCATGCACAGCAATATAGAAACAGCTGGAAACCAAAGTTGTTCTTAAGAGGTATAAATAGACCAATAAGCAGCTCCACTGCATCGTTTCAAAGTCCAGCTCTGTCTTTTGCTGGAGTAGACAATACATTGCTAAGGAATCAGAATAGGATAAAGCAGCTATGGGATGAATACTCTCCTACACTATTCTCCCTTCTTCTGTCAAGGAATTATCTAGGTGATTTGTTGTGTTTACACTGCATTACTCCATGGACAAGTTCCCATGAAGACTCTTCTCTATCGTGATGAAGGTCTGCTCTCCCCTGTATTTTGTGGCATTGAATCACATGGACCCTTTCATCAGGCATGAACAACAACATCATTTGCTTTGCTTTTAGACTTGCTGCCTCGTGGTTTTGTTGAATACTTCTCATTTTGGATTGTAAGAAGCAGTGAGAAGTTCTCCCCTGCCTCTATCTTCTGCCACTTGTTCTATAGCTGTCCTACATATGTCTGGTTAGACTCCTTTTTGTGTTGAGAAGACCTAGGCTGTGTGTTTGTTTAATGCCAGAAGTCTTCCTATACCTCTTGCTGTCCTCCTTACCTTCCTGGGGAATGTATCTGGTCCCAGTGACATGGGCTGAACAGAGAACTGAAGATAAAGATCAACTGTACCTTGTACATCGATGATGTGATGTTTCCTGGTGTGTCCTCCATTCTGAGTACATACTTTATTTTTGCCTGCTGCTAAAAGCTGAGCAGAGGCATTTGAACAATTGTGTGCTGTGGCTCCAGCCTCTTCCTCGTCACTCGAAGTGCTCAGGGTAGGACAGGTCATCCCCACTCCCACGCTGCACTGCACTTATAGACATGGGAATCAATCTGTTGTTTTTATGAGCTGGTCATTGAGCACTGCAGGCACCCTTTGCAGAGCTATGCAGTCAATTGCAAATACGGCTACCTGAAATAATTTTGCATTTGACAATATTTGCCCCCTGTGACAGGGAATGTTGACCAGCACTGATCCCACTGAGGCCTTTCCTCCCACTGAGGTAACCTTTCTCCTCTTTGAAAATCAAATCCCTACTTGTGCTTTCTCTTTAGCACGTTTTCACCTGTAATTACTCCACAGAGCTCTAGCTCTGATCCCGTAAGAGCTTTGGTTTTTTAAGAACCTTTGATGAAGGGCTTAACAAAAGCTTTCTGAAGAAAGGCCTCCTCCAAGACCTGCTTGTCTGCTAGGGAAGGAGGCAGCTGGCTGTGGCTGATGGGGAGATGGTGGTAGGGCAGCCTGACAGCAGTGGGTTTCTGCATCAGCTGTGCCAGGCAGAAGAGCAGAGGAAGGGATGTTGGACCAGTTGTTTCCCTAGACTGCATGCCCATTTCCAAGGAGGGGGAGGAAAGTGGTGTTTTGTGTTTAAAAATATGTCAGTCCCTAAGGCTCCATGTGACTCATTCAATGCTTTTTTCAGCAAGCCTGTCTCATTAGCCCCTGGTTGTTTTCAGCCTCCCAGCTTACTCTGGGATCTCAGCTTTCTGGGGCCATGGCTTCTGCAGAGGCTATACTGGATCTTTATCAGTCAGGTTTCTTTTTGTTTTAATTTGCCTTTTTCCCTTACTTGTTCTGCTTCTGTTCTGTTTGTCTTTTTCCTCCTTGCCTGCCCCACCCTACCCTTTCAGTAGGTCGCCTGGTGTAGCAGCAGAAGACAAGAAGGGAAGGCAGGAGCTGACCCAAAGGAAGGAAAGATCCAGTGACAGACACCTTGCTGCTTGTGAGCAAGCATCAGCAACATCCAGCGTAGCAGAAGTGGCACCCAGAACATTTGCACTTTTAAAAAATTGGTTTGGGTTTGTTTTTAATTGCTTTTCAATGCCATTATCTAATACTTTGGAAAGTGGAGGGAAGCGGGATCATGACTTTTTAAAATTGGAACAGCTACTGATGATGTAAAATTGAGTTCACTGGGACTCAAAGAATTTTATATACTGTATATAAATATATATGTAAATTGTACAGTTGTCTTGTACAGGGGTTGGAGTCACTGTTCTGTTCCTCCCTTTGCTTTTGAAGGCTGTTAGGGTTAGAGGGACACTTTGCATTTAATGGGTTATAGTAATGCATTCATTTCTGCCACCAAACCATCATTCAGTGGAGAGCCTTAACACCCCCATGCAGAAAGGAGCCGGTGTGTCAGCATGACTCGTTCTTGCAAATACACACACAGTGCCCTAGATACCAAATGCTTCTTGAGAGCAGCTGAACCTCTTTTCTTACCATAAAGCTCTCTGCAACTCAGGCAGTTGGGCTTTTGAGAGCACAGATTTCATGTAAGTATTGGTGCACTGCAAAGCTGCTTAAAGTAGGGATAGAAAAGGGTTATATTAGGGATGTACAAAGGTAGTTTGTGCACCTGTTGCAAGCTGGGCAGAAATGAAATACAAATGCATTGCTATTCAGGCTCAGATAATATGCTTAGCAAAGATGTGCCATGCCTCTGGAATCTACAGCTGTAGGAAGGATGTGGGAGCCATAGGCCTAGTAGAGTCAGCGGAGTGAAGTCTTGCATCTTCCTCTCTGACAAAGTGTTCATCTATATGTTGTACAACAATAAACATTTTGAGGAGCCTGCTAAAAGCAGCATTAGCCTGCCTTGTGCTTTGCTGAAGAACAAAGAACGTACTTGTCAGTGCAGACAGACACAGTCGTGCTCCTGGTCCCCAAGAGTCTGCTTTACTTACGTTTCCACAGCACAGCTCGGGCCATGCTCACTGGTGAAGGTCTGTCAGCAGTGACTTTTCTTGTCCTTGGTGGTTGTGAACCCAAGCTCCCCTCCTGCACAGTGGTGTGCCTGTCCACTTTGCCTGATCTGCTGTTGCCAGTACCTCCTGGGTACTGTGACACTGGGGTGTGATTGGCAGTAACAGTGAAGGCTTGGAGTGAGGAGTCTGGCGTTCTTGGAGGCCACAGGGGCTGTTTCAACCACTAGCAGTTTTACCAAAGTTGTTTTCTTTGGCAGGGGTGCCCATATCAGCAATCCTAAGTTTGGGCAGAGTGTGGTGGGACACGCAGTGTTTTTCTTTGTGTATTTCCAACCACTGGCAGCACTTGCCTGTTCTGAGCAGCCTCCCACTTCAGACCTGGTGATCCTTCTGCCACTTATCTCTGGACCAAGAACCTGTTAGAAGAAACTGTAGTGAAGGTGATGAAATGACATGCTAATGTGAGATCACACAAACAATTGCTTGTAACAGCAGTGGGTTACTGTAGAGACTGGACTCATCCCTCAAGGCTCTGTTGCTTTGTAAAAGATGATACAGCATCTTCACTCAGTCACGTCATCATGAGAATAGCATGAGATAAATACATCACCAAATAAAAGTGTCCTGATGCAGTAAGTTAGTGCTTGTTGACAAAATGTAAAGGTAAAAAAAAAGCAAAACTAACAAGCTTTTCTATAAATAACTGTTTTAAGAGTAGTAATAACTCTTCCTCTGGGAAGTATATTGGAGCTAATGAAAACATATGGCATGGTTGAAAACACCTCTGGTAATATCCGAAATACACATCATACCACCATAATATAAAGAAGTCATCTCTTTAGCAAGAGCAGATCCTGCTGCTGGATCTTCATGGTTTCTCACATACAATGTATGTGCTTTTTTGGCCTGCAAGCTCCCACCTTCTTGATTGCTTCTTTTCTTTTTGTTTGTTGTTATTTTGTTTTGGTTTTTTTCAATGCCCAGGGCACATCTTTTGTGTGTTGAAATAATTTGGTTTAGTGTATAGTTAGAAATGTCCCTGTCACACTCACTGATCCTATTGTAGGGAGTAAAGAATGAAAGAAACTGTCTAAAAAAACCCCTCTCCATTTTAATATTCTAGTTTTAGGAATTAAAAGTTCTGGCTGCTGGTTGGTGTTTGGTGGTTTGGGGTTTTTTGGTTTTTGGGGGGTGGGTTGTTTTTTTTTTTGTTGTTCGATTTGGGGTTTTTTAATGTATAGTTACATCCAGCAGAAGCAGACAATTGGATGCCTTTAGGAACTCTATCAGCCAGGCACTGGGGCTGGGCAATGCCCCACAAGATTGTGGGGGGACTGCAGAGCTGCTAAAACTCACTGCATCTTCTTCTGGAAATAAAAAGCCAGCCAGCCACCACTTCTGCTTGTCACGTAAATCCTTCTGCTGACCTCCTTTTTCTCATCCTTGTGTCCTTCCCCTCCAAAAGGCCTGCATTCACATGTGGTTTGCAGCTAAAATTGGGTCAGTTCTTCAAGGAAGGCAAACAAGGGGTGGCTGTTGGTTAACTTTGATATTCGTGGGTATTCCTGTTGATAGGCCAGGCTGACTTTATGGATGGACTGGGGACCAAGCATTACATTGCTGTCCCCTTTCACGGGACAAGTCCAAGTCCCCGCATCCTGACTTGCTGAATTTGCGTGGGTCTCTGAGCAGCTTCTGGCAACACTTGTACATTGCCATGGAAGGGCCAACCAGCATGACTGTGGTGGAGGTCAGGTTACTCGTTCTGGGTTTGTGTTGGAGGATCGTGCTGACCGCGCTGGTCCTGATTCACACAGCCCATGCTGTGAGCTGTCCAGCAACCTGTACTCATCAGATGAGAGCAGTGCCTCAGCTGCCAGCTTACCCTCTTGGTTTTAGTGCCAGTCCACCTGGCTGGCAGGCCAAATTGTCCTTATCTGGTGGTTGTAAGCAATCTCCTGCTCTGCCTTGCATCAGTAGCATCTTCCTGAAGCTGGGACACAGGGAGTGTCAGTGTTGTGCCTGAAAGCAGACCGTGGGCTTGTGTCTCCTCATCCTTCAAGTCCTCCTGGGCCTCTGCAGCTCTACTTTGAATGATGGCTGAAAACAGCTGGGACAGAGAAGAGAACCAGGTCTCACCAGTGCAAGTCATCTGTTCTACCTGCCAGAAGTAAAAAATCTTTCCTTTCTTGCTGATCTTCCAAGGGCATGGTGTATTGTAGGAAACTGCATTACAGTGGCATTCATACGTGTGAAGGCACTGCTTTCCATGGCCTGAGTTTATATTGAACTTAGCCTGCCCCAGCCCGTTTCTGCCTATGGCATAGTTTGTTAAACTGAAAGGCATCTGTTTGGTTTTGGTTTTGTAATAAAATAGATAACTTTTGCTCCAGTGTCTTGTGGTGGTTTCTTGTTGAATCTTGATTTCCAGTTATCCCTACAGTGCTGCAGGAGAGGGAAGGGCACTCTCCTCCCTGCAGAGTCAAGTGTCAGTCTGTGGTTGGGCTCAGGGGTCTGTGATGTTTCTCCCCTGTATGCAAGCCTCCAGGCTGAATTAAAACAAGCTCCAGCGTGCATCTCTCTGGTTTGATGACAGCTGATCTGCCCAGCCTGCTTAGGAGGGCTGTGAAGCTTCAGCAGGATTGTAGAGATGATTGCAGAGGGTGGGGCATGGGATCTTGTAGCACAGTCTCCCCCACCATGGGTAGGAGACGGGCACTGCACTTTGCGTGTCCTCCCCCCTCCCTTTCACATGGGAGCCTTCATACTTCACTTTGCAGGTCATGCCTCGCTACATGGGAGCCTGAAATAGTATCTTCTAGCTGTTGTCTAAAACATTATAATCCTCAAGGATGGTAAGTAACAAGCCATGCTGGAAAGCTGCTGCTATTGTAAAACACGGGATTTTCTAGGCTACAAGGAAGTGGCATTCATCAGAGGCTGCAGCATGAGGTCCATGGCAGAGGAGGCCACACACTATTCCCTGCAAGTGCATTTGACCAGCTTTGTCATCACTGTCATTTCACTTGATTGCATGTAAATCTCTTGCAATAAATAAGGAGCCAACTCATTTATGGCACATGGAAGGCAAGGCAATTGCAGTCCCAGGGGAGGGTTTCTGTTGGTATGGTAGTCACAGGCTGGCTTGTTTGTAGATGGCCAGAGAGGGTTCTGCTAAGTCTTTAGGTGCAAATTCAACAATAAAAGAAGGAAATTCAGAGGCGTGACAGCCAATGTGCATCTGTCAAGAATGGACTGGCAAACCAAGCTAATTTCTTTGTATTACCAAGGGTAACAAGTTCTTGGGCTAAGGGAAGAGCAGTAGTTGTCTCTGGGGTTCTGCAAGACTTAACTAAAAACAGGAACAGGATATTTTGAAAAAGAAAAGACCAATTCCTTGGCCATGTTTCCTGGTTCCAGAGTCGATATAAGGTAGCCCAAGCAGCCTTTCCCCTTTTCCTGGCATTGCTGCCATTGCTGTAAGCAAGTCAAAAGAACTGCAAAGGGCTTGCTTCAGCCTCTGCTTCCAACAGTGATACTGCCAGAAGACTTTTCATTCTCTTCCTCCTCCCCCTGCCCTCTTATCTGTAACATAACTAACAAAATCGACATGCAGAATGTTGACCTTCTGAATTCTCAGCAGCCAGCGCTTACAAGCCATTTCATGCAAAGTAAGCTGATATTAAATTGGACAGAAGGATCTGCAGAAGTGATGGTCCTTAGTTTGGAAAACACCTTGAATAGAAAGAGGGTTAAAAAAACGCTACCTTAGGAACCAGGAGTCTTAACAGGAAGTGTTTTCTGTAGAGTGTTTGCCAGAAAACCCAAGACTGGCTACTTTGGGAAGCAATTATGCTTTCTGTAATTCTGCTGAGGGCTTCTTTGCTGATTTTAATGGTGGGTTTTGTTTTGCAAAGGGGCCTTGCCTGTGCACTCCAGGAGTTGTCTACCTGTCTAGTTGTTCAGAAAACACCACAAGCTCTATGCTGTGTGTTGTAGCACAAACCTCTATCCCCATCTCGTGCAAAAGCATAGATGAACGTTTATTCCATATTGTGTTTTCTTTCATCCCTTTGGGACTGGGCTGGGGGTCTGCAGCCGAGGCAGAGGAGCCATGGCCGTGCTGTGTGCTCAGCCAGCCCACACCCACAGGCCAGGCAGTGGTGGTGGGTGGCTCTCTGCCCCCAGCTGAGCTAGACCTGCACTGTGCTGCAGGCAGAGGGGCACACAGGGTGTACACTGGGTGATGAGGGAGGAAGCTGCTTGTGGGTCAGTGGAGATTGAGGTTTCCACACCTTGCCTCCTCTCTGGTGCCAGCAGGAATAGCTCAGGTCTCCTGCATACGACTCCTGACCAGGTGGCCCTAGTTTGGACCTCAGAGGAGCTTCTTGGGGCAAGATCTGGGAATCTGAAGCACAGATGAATACAGCTCACCTTACTAAAATAAAGAAATTCGGCCCCAGTACAAAACAGATCCTTAACTCATTGCTTTATGGTGTGTGAACAAAGGGCTCTTGTGAAACCGTTCTTCTGTAGCATCTCAGTGCTGTGCTTCAAGCACTTAAAAACTGCAGTTCGAGTGTCCAGTGTCTCATTTCACAGCACAGCTCTGGCCTTGCACAGCACAGAGTGCCACTGCTATCCCCCCGTCATGATTTTGGCTGGGACCACTGAAGTGGTTCCTGCTGGCTTCGCCATGTCAGAAAAGAGCTGACACAGCATCTGGCTGAAGAGGGAGAGCTATTTCTGAAGTGACTTGGATGTTCCCGCTCTGAGCTGGCAGGTTGTCTCAGAGGAAGCTGTATGAAGGTGGCTGAGGCTGGATTTGTTCACCTGCAGCTTGCCCCATGGAAGCTGGCGCCATCAGCATTCCAGTCTCTCTTCCAGTATCAGTGGTGAATACATTCTTCTCCCCAGGCCTGGGATGACTGGACAATAGTATCCCCTTTATCTTACCCCAAATTCCTGTCACAGTCCAAATTCCAGTTAGCAGGCATATTTGGGGAAGGGTAGGTTTCTGTGGTCGCAAATGGACAACAAGGTTTCTTTGCAGTCTGCTACCGTGGGCAAATGTCCTCTGATAATTTTAGCAAAGTTTAAGCCATTAACTTGAAACAATTCTAACAGCTCCAGAGATGCAAAAATTTACTTTTCTGCTGGGCTTCAGGTGAACAAATCCAGCCTGAGCCACCTTCATACAGCTTTCTCTAAGACAACCTGCCAGCTCAGAGTGGGAACATCCAAGTCACTTCAGAAATAGCTCTCCCTCTTCAGCCAGATGCTGTGTCAGCTCTTATCTTGATATGGAAAGAGGCAAACCCTGTGAGGAGGATACTGTCTCTTTGTCCTTACTCAAGTGAACTTAGCTGTGGTAACTCCCCTGCTGGGGGAGTACCAGGACATTCATACATAGCCTGAAGGTTTTCACCTCTGCTGATGGGCCATAATGAGCCATAATGGACTCAAGTACAATGATGTTAGGGCAGCTGTATCATCTTGGAAGGTGTCAAAGACTCTCGAAGTGATCCACAGCATCACATCATCCATTTTAAACTCCCTGCCCCAGGGGAGGTATCTGGGTGTTCCTACCTGAACCAGAGTGAATATAAACCCCAACCCTTCTTCAGGAGTTCCCCACCACCCAATGGATCGAGTCTGCAACTATCACTTTGACCAAGAGACATCAAAATTGCAACAACCAAGTCCCATTGTGAGGCCTACAGGTGAGACCTTTCTACTCTTACCCTTTCCTTCTCTTTCTTACGCATTTTCTTAAGTGGTATTTTTATTATTTTATATTGCCATATTACTATACGCAATAACCAAAATGGCTACATACCTGTTTTACAGTGCAACCAATGGTTCTGCATTAAACCCTACATGTGTATATTTACAAACACCACTCATTTGGAGTCATTTCACCAAGAGATCTATTAGTAAGAACCTGGGCTACCCTTGCCTTCCGCAGTGGGTTCTAACACAAGTGTTCAGATGTCTGCTGCAAGCTTTTTCTCCTCAAAATGCACTTGGATACCAGACCTTTATAAAGTGAGTTAATCTAAAGTACTTAGACTCCAAAAAAACAAAACATCAAATATAAATGAATTCAGAAAACTTGTAGGCAGGATCTGTGAAGAGATGTCCTAAATTATAAAAGAGATCTGGGGGCTGATAAAAGGAGTCAAAGTCCAAATAAGAAACCATCCTGCTGCAAGAGAAATGAAGGGAATGTAAGCAGAGATCAATAAAGTGGATCAAGAGCTCTTTAACAGCCTGAAGCATGAGAAGAAAAAATATGAAACGTGGGATGGGTGTTGGAGAATTGCAGACTACACATGAACTGCCAGGGGACTTAAAGAGAGCATGGCAACATCACCTAACTAGTGATGAACAAAAACCTAGAGAATTACAGACCTGATATCTCTCTGTGAAAACTTAAAGGAGCAAGCTACTGACCAGTTATCCTCTAATCCTATAAAGGCTTATAAGTTTGTAAATAAATGGCAGGAATGGGTTTGTTGAGGTTTCACTGAGGACAAATCGTTTCAAGCTAATTTGATTCCATTCTTTGACAGGATAACTCGCCTCGTGGCTAGAGGGGAACAGCACTAGATGTGATATGTCTTGACTTTGGAGAGGCTTCTGGCACTGTCCCGGAAGACATTCTCCTAAGTGAGCTGAGGAACCACAGCCTATTTAGATTCACAATACGTTGAGTTCAGTATCAAAGTCAGAGAGCTTTCTGGGGAAATCTTCCCAGTGATGGTCCAGAGTCCAGATGTATTCAGTATTTTCAGCAGTAACTTTTGCAAATTGCTTTGCTATACATTTTTCTGGTGATATCCAGTGTGGGGTGAGGTATTGGGAGGCCTGGGGGAGGTGTCTGTCAGCACCTGTGGAGGGTAGTACGTGAATGGTTGGTAAGAAACAATCCCAGTGAACAGGATGAGTTTCAGTGGAGGCATGGGATGACCTGCCATGAGGCAGCTGTGAGCATGTGCAAACACAGAGTGAGACCCACTGGGCAGCAGTCCTGTAGAAATGGCTTCTCAGAGGCTGGAAAAAGAGAAAGTGGAGAACCTGAAGGACTGTGCCCCATACAAAATCCTCTTACCATAAGGATAACAATGAGCTGTTTTCTATGCCCTTGTCAATAAAACAAGAAGAAAAAAATTAGCGATGCCAACAGAAACCCCACATTTGGCTTTGCTTTAGTTTCTGCCCAAGATGCTCCAGAAGAAGAGGAGGCAATCAAATCTGTTTTGGTAGCTTCAAGAGCTTATTTGGACACCCCTTGTGTTAACAGAGACACAAAGGTGCTCTGTAGACCATGCCTTAGTGCCAAGGATGTGCCATGGGGACCTTCTGAGAACACCTTTGAGGCTTTTGTGTTGAGATGTTATTCCCCCTACAGCTTTTTCATACACCCCGGTTGTACTCATAATTCTTATGGAATGGGACTGGTGTTTCTGTAATGGAAGCTTAGTTTCTTCAACAGCAGAGGCATCTTCCTGGGAAGGTATATGGAACTTCACAACTTATACCCTAAAAAAAAAAATCATTGTTTGAAGGGTTTATTTCTTTAATTCACCCAAATTTCACACACGTTTCAAAGTACTTCCTAGGCCTGTGGAGTTTTTTATTGCATTCTTGAAACTGGGCCAATTTCTGAGTGCATGCCCAGCAATGAGTAGTAGGTGGGTCACAATTATTCTTTCAGCCACAGCTCCCACTGAGCTTGCCACGTACATGGCAATAGCAGTGGTACAGCCTGGGACATGGGTGAGTGCTTACACTTAAGTGCCATGGGAGCATCTGCTGAGCTCATCCACCTCACATCATGCCTTTAGACTCCATGTCTAAACTACACCCCAGGCTACATGTGGCTAAGTGCAATGTGGAAAAGGCACCAAGGGTATCTGCTGTTGGCAGTGGGGCAAAAGTATGAGCAGACCCCACCAGCCACCTGCAGGAATGCCCTGGGGCCGGTCTGCCCCTGCCACCTACCTCTGGGCAAAGGACAGACCTCCTGGGTGAAGGGAAGGCAGGGAGGAGGGGTAAATCTACTCATGGTGTTAATCATCTATGAATTTTAAATGACTCATTTAAATAGCAGGAGGCACTTAATCCCCTCCTGCTGCAGAGGCAGGTTGGGAGCACTGTGTGCTCTTCTGGGCGCTAAGCAGCACTGGCACACGCAGCTCTGTCATTAGCAAGCTGGCTGCTGCTGGCACATGCACATGGATGACAATGTCATTAAAAACATTTTTTTCCATCTAATACTCCAAAGGTTATTCTTGGTGACAAGTGCTTTCCAACTTGTGGCTGGGGCTGAGCAACTGCTGCTCCCATTTGTGCAGGCTGGCTCCTACACTGAGGCCATATTCAACCATGACCAGATCTCTTGGATGCCTTTCTGTTACCATCTAGATCTATACCTATGTCCTGTTGTGCTGTCGAGAGGTGGATGAGGTGAACTGTAGGCAAACAAAGGTCCTGTTGCCTCTAGTTTATCTCACCAGTGTCCAGGTACAACAATACTGGGTGTCCTCCAAAATGTTTTCCCAAAGCAAAGGGCTGTGCTGGTGGAGACATGCAGGTAGGCATCATCCCACTACAGCAGCTGAAGCCTAAAGAGGCACATGCAGCTCCTGGGGGCATCTCCTTGCAGATGGTGCTGTGAAGAGGCATCCTGTTGGTACTCAGGGATGGAGAGTAGTGGAGGGGTCCTTCCATGTCAGGGACAAGTGGCTTACAAACCAGCAGCCCCAGACATGGAATCTGAGGAAATATGTATCACAGAATATTTTTGTGTTTTGTCTGAGCTTGTCCAGAAGAGCCCTGATCACACCAACACCACAGTAATTGCCAGAAAGGTGACAAAGCCCAATCCACATGCCACAACTGCCTCCTTCCTAACTTAAAACCTATGCTCAAACACTTCCATTTCTCACTGTACAGTACCACAACAGATTCCTGATGCTTGCACACTTCTCTTACTCATCCCAGCCTTCTCTGGCTCGGCCCCCTTTGGTCCTGGATCTAAGCCTCAGGACCTGTGGGGACCAGAATACTTTTGTGCAGCAGTGGCAGCAAACCAGCCCCAAAGGGTCCCAACACCCCTCCCACCCCCTCCTGGTCCTGTCATTGGAGTCAAAGGCAATGAGCCAGAGCCAGAGCTGGAACTTGTGTGTTTCCCCTTAGGTCAGAAGTAGGTGTGGGCAGGAGCTATCCAGCAGGGCAAGAGATGGGAAGTGACCCCACAGGCCTGTGGAAGGGGGTGGGAGTGTGCAGGACCCAGCAGGGCAGTGATCTCTTTGCGGCTTTGCCAAGCTCTGGCTGCCCAAGGAAGTGACATCCAGAGCAGCCTTCCCACGGCTGCTCTGCCAGGGCTGCCTTTCCTACTGCATGGGTGCCCAACTGGAAATCCCTCCACCCCAGCTGGGCATTTTGCATTGCACTGTGAGGTGCCCAACCCCGAGTCTCCCCTGGAACCCCGTAAGTGGGCCCCGTGCTGTCAGGCAAAGATTGGAGACTGGGGTTATGGGCTGCCCTAATGCTGCAGAGGGCAGGTAACAATAGTTCTAGCTCAAGGGCCACTGTAAGGGGCACTTTGAGGGTCCGATGTCCAAACACAAGTGGAAAAAATCAGTCGGTGATGACGTTGGGTGAGGAGGCAGCATGGTACTGGCCAAAACTGAGACAGAGTTCCTGGAGAGCTTTTGGGGGACAGGTGAGCATCTCCTCTTTGCAAAACTCTTCTTTACCCAAAGGCTGATATTTGACCAGCACCCATGCAGTGCAGCACCACCAGGACAGCAAAACCTGTGGGGTGCCCTCTGTGGCAACAGTGATGGGAAGGCAGCCAGAGGTACCACTGGCCCCACACCATGCACAGCCCTTAGACAATGTCCCCATACCATGGTAGGCTCCCAGGAAAAAGCAGCTCCTTTGATCACCTTGGCTTCTCCCTCCTGATGTCAGGATGTGTTATTTACTCTCAAGCACAGCAGTGATGTAGGGGAGGAGGCAGAAAGATGTGCAGCCCAAAGCACGAGGGCTGCTGGGAGGGGCCAGCAGCTGTTATTGCAGGCTGCCATGGGAAGCTGATGCAAGAAACAAAAGGGAAAGATCAGCAGCAACAAAAACAGCAGCAAAACCTCCTCTCTGCCAGCTAGGCAGGGGCCAGTGCTGCAAGGTCCTCCCAGCAGCATCCAACCAGAGGGCTGGGGTGGGGGGGCAAACCAGCCAGAGCCATTGCAACCAAGTCCAGGCAGCTGCCCCAGGGAAAACAGAAGCAAGCAGATAGCTAAACCCAAAATGAAACATAACAGCTTCAGAAAAAAAAAAAAATCCCCAAAGGCACCAAACCTGTTGGCTTTTTTTAGCTTGCATATTTTTTAATGGAGTAAAAAAGAAAAATAAAAGGAACATGCCACAGATGTCAGCCTGGTGCAGATCGCCCTTCTGCATGGAGGGCACCAGGGTCCCCACACAGTTCCCTCATGGCAGCCAGTCCTACCCCCGCCCCTCTTCCCTGCAGTCAGCGGGAGAAGGAAGTGGATGAAAAGCACATGGTGGATACAGCACAAGCACAGAAGAAGAGCACAGCAGCGCCCCAGGCCGGGCTTTAGCCAGGGATGGCTATGCTGCTACAGGTAAAATAAAAACTCAACAGATTCTGTATGTCCCAATTAAAAACAGCAATAATAACAATCTCCCCTTGAGGGCTGCATTTTAAACCCCCACAAAAAGTATTTGAGGACTCCTGTAATTTTTCTTTTAGTGTCACACGTGTGAGCTCTGGGGCTGATGGGCAGCCTGGCAGTGGCAGCAGCTGCTCTTGGTGGCTGCTGGCACTACTGCAGCCAGAAGGACCAGCAAGCTCAGCGAGAGCCTGGCCTCAGGGTCCCCTGCCCATCTTTTCCAGACCCTTCCCCAAAGGCATGGCAAAGGGAGCATAAGGAGGCAGGAGGTCAGATGCTTGTTAGCTTCAAACCCAGTGGCTTTCACTCATTGTGGGCTCCCACCAACAAAGCTCTGGCTGCTCATCTGAGAAGGATCCCTCTTCTCTGCCTCACGCATACACATTTATACAGAGATACAGATATCTGATAAACATTTTGTATGAAAATAAATACTTCATCTGTGTGGTAAGAACCATCGTTGTCTCCATCTAGTCACCTGCTGTGTTTTCTCTCTTTTTGTCCATGACAATCTTGTTCCCATTGCTTTTTCCCTAACCCATGGGCACCTCCTTCCTGCCTCCTGGGGCAGCCAAAAGCACTGCAGCAGGCAGAACTATATCTTTTGGCAGCCCATCTCTTACTTGCTGCCTCCCAAAGTTTGGCTTATTTTAGTGAACTTGATGAAAGCAGTTCCCTTTTACAGCACCTGTTTCTTGATAGAAGAAATGACTTCATCTCAAAAACACTTTACAAAGAGTATAATTTTCTCTTCCAGGGCCCTCAATTAAGAAATATGTTTCTAGATAGCACTGTTTTATATAGATATAGGTATAATTTTTATTTATTTTATTACCAACCCAACATTTCAATTTGCAGCTGTTGATGTAACTCATGACATACTCTCATGGTGGTGGTTTTTTTTTTCTTCTTTGTCCTTAAAAAGAAATGCATTTCAAATTAAAATTATGCTTTTTTGTCTGTCTGGTGTTCCTAAAAGGTACTTGACATGATGCAGGAGTCCTGACATGGCTGGCAGTTTCTAAGCCCGTACCTGTCAATAGCCTGGAGACCACCAGTGAGGTGCGGGTGCTGTGAAAACTGGGGTAGCAACTGAATGGAAGGGCAGCCACGCCACAGCTCTGGGTGGGATGGTGCTGGGAATATATGGGCACGCTATCCAGGTTTCCTGAATTCATTTCCACCTCTGACCATGCAGCAAACCTGCCACCACCACCACCCCAAGGAGCCGGTGCTGCTTTCCCTGGCCCCCTTGCTCCCCCCAGGGCAGGCTGTTTTATTTCTTTAACAGTTGTAAATTAACATAATCTTCTCTCCCTGCAGTACCACAAGCTCAAAGTTAATTATACAAAGAGAAATGCCATAGTCAAAATATACATGACACGTATTGTATTAAGAGGGTTGGGGGTTTTCTTCCTTCTTTTTTTCTTAGCCCAGGCAGGTGATTGAGATGCTACATGCTCCAGCCTTTGTCACTAAATGTATGTGACTGTGTGTCTGTGTTTGTATTAAAAATATATCAGTCTTGTGATGTTCTTAAAAAAGAAAGAAATGGAAGGCGGCAGGGGAGGGAACGGGTAATAGTGAAAAAGTTTTCTGACTGTGTCACAGTCTTTTGTGGCTTCAGAAATACACATGTTCAATTCCAGCACTGACGGCAGCTTGAAGCTTTGAGTTGAAATTTTTTACGTTTTTCAGATTAAGTGGTAAAAAAAAAAAAAATCAATCAGTGTGCTCCTCCAGAACCAAAAAGCAACGAGCAAACAGAAAAAAAAAGAAAAGACCCCCCGAAATTTCTGAACCAGACTTCTGTAATTCTCAACCAGTAAAAATAAGGAAACATCTCCTTACAGTGGAGGGGTGCTCGGCAGGAAAGGAGACGACCCTTGTGGGAGAGGCGGCCTTTGGAGATGGCTGAAACTTCGTAATTTCATTGAATAGGGTCAGTGCCTGGGTTTATTGTGTTTTATTTCAACACTTGCCATTGTTGCTTTCTTTTGTACCATTTTTGGATGGGTTTTGTCTCTTTGTTTTTTTCACTCTCTGATGGTTTTGCCCTTCTCAGCATGCAGCTGTCCGACTGTCTGGGCAGCGGCAGCCCCCGACAGACAGCCACACCCTCCAGTGAAACCGCGCTTCCAGGACTGGTGTCCGGTGAGGTAACGGAGGAGGGGTCCCTCCCCCGGCAGCACCGTCCCTCCACCGCCTAAAACCCCTTGATGTAGCAATAGGCCTCCAGGGTGGCGAAGAGGATGTAGAGCAGCCAGAGGCTGACGAAGAGCAATGTCGTGGCCACTTTGCACCCCCGGGGCCCGCCCAGCTCCCCCCCAAGGTGGGGTCGCCGGCGGTAGAGGAGGACGCTGATGCAGATGAAGGCGAAGATGGTGAAGAGGGTGACAGAGAACGCCAGAGTGCCTGCTGACACCTGGAACTCCTGCCCCTGCGACGCCCAGTAGATCGCTGCCACTGACCACGCCAGCCCGATGCCCAGGAAGACGTTGACAGCGTTGCTGCCTGTGACATTGGTGATGGAGGCGTCAGCGTACATGTCCTGGATGGCTGCGGCTTTGCTGGCGAAGGTGTCTGGGGTTGAGAGAGGAGGGAAGGAAAAATCACTGGGAGTCCAACAGACAACACTTCATGTTTGGGGGACGAGGGAGACTCAGGTGTGGCACTGACCAGGTTAGGACAGAGACCAAGAGGTGCACAATCCCCTCCTAGGTTCAGAGATCCCATGTTGCCCCAAAGCAGGGAGCAGACCTGGATACCCTTCCCAGCCTGAACCTCATCCCATGACAGAGCTTCTCCCCTGAAATCAGAGTATCTCCAAAGGACTTACCTCCCACCCCATACCCCCCCTGCGGCCACCCTACCTGGTACAGAAGTGCCGAAGGCGACGAAGACGACGGCGGTCACCGAGTCCTTGAGGCCAATGGTGCAGCCGAAGTGGGAGGCGAGGTCACCGATGACGGCCGTGAGCATGCCGATGATGAGGATGGAGACGACGAAGCAGGCCCAGCCATTGCAGTACTCGGTGGGGGGCACGCAGGCAAACAGCACCTTCCAGAAGACAGTCAGGAAGTGCATCACGTAGTCAAAGCAGGACGGCAGGCGCTCCTCTCCGGACTCATCCTCATCCTCATCGCCTGCTGCAAACAACATGGAAGGAGAGGTCCACCATTCATTCCACTGGGGCAGCTTGTGCTTGTCTCCTCCACCCCAGGGCTCCAGGGATTCTGCTCTCCTGGGACAAGGTGGTTTGGTGCTGGCCATGACAGGGAATTCAAGGCACAACAGGTCCTTCGGTGATGGGTGAGGCTTGGCAAAAAGAATGTCTCCCAGCCAGCCCAGAGCCCGCAGGGATGGGGAGTGATGGAGTGGGGTGTTGTACCCACAGAGGGGTAGCCCTGTCCCCATCCACAGGCAGTCACATAGAAGGTAGTCACCCTGTGGAGATCACTGTTGAGTGGCATGAAGAAATTACAGAGGCAAGTGATGTTCTGGGCCAAAACTAGCGGAAAGTAATAGAATTGGGAAACTGGAGAGATCTCTTGATCCTCCTGCTCCAGAGCATGGGCTGGACCATCCACTGCCTCCTCTACAGCTGGGTGGAAAACACCCCTTTGGGGCAGATGCCAAACCATCAAGGAAAGGTTCAGAAAGATGCGCACGTGCCATTAATGGCACAGATGTGCCTAAAATACCTCCCCCACAGCTGTCTGGCTCTGAAAGCACTGAGCTCTCTCAGGCAACAGCTGGCAGGTCTCTGGGCCTTTTCCTTCACCAGCTGCTGCCTCATGAGGCAACATCTCCAGTCTGCATGTGGTAACCCTCCCTACTCGCAGGAACTCTACTGGCCATGACAGGACAGGACAGGACATCTTCCAGAAGGAGCTACCTGCACTGGCCAGGATCCCAGCCAGGATGGGATTTTGCTGCCTGTACACTACTCATCAGATGACTGAAGCAGCAGGAGCACTGCCAGCTGATTCAGTCTTTGAAAACCGGCCTTCTGGAGGGCTCTGCACCAGAAGATGGATCTCCTGGGCTCCTCACTAAAGTATCTGCAAAAACCCACTATATCTGGAGCAGAGGAGCTCTTTGGACTGGCTTTGCTGATGGGTCACCACAGCTGAGCATCACTGACCAGGGAGATGCTGTCATTGCAGGCTGCATGAACCCTGTAGATGTTCATATGGATTTTCTGATGTCCCCCTCACCTGCGCTCACAGTAATGGCCTCCATGAACTGGTCCCTCCAGGAATGTGTCCCTACAACCAAAGCCAGGTTTGTCTTCTTAATCAGCTTGTCCACGGTGCTCTGTTGTGGGAATAAAGATGCACAGCAATTAAAGCAGCTGCTAGTGGGCAAGGACGGTCTTGCAGTGCACTGTGGTCTCACAGACCCTTTCCAAACTGTGGAAGTGTCACAAGCACTCTCCTAACAGCTAGATATGGCCATGACTGGAGTTGAGCCCACCTTCTCCCGGGACTGGCTGACCTAACCCTCACCAGAGCCAGCTTGTTTGCCACACCTCAATCCTCATAAGATTCCTGCTTCCCTCAACCCTGCCTTACCAGAGCCAGCTTTGCTCCTGCCTTCTCCTGCCCACTGGCTTCTTCTGCTTCCAGTAAGGCCTTCTTGCCTTTCTCCCTCCACCCCCGCCAACCAGCATCTGCTACTTTTGACATTCCCTGTAGACTTCACCCACCCTTTACTGCATTACATACTTCTTTTCCTCTTTCAACAGCCCTTTCCCTGCACATGCTGCCCCTCAGCCCTGCTCTCCAAGGCTGCTCGACAGTGCCACATGGCTTTCCCCTCCTGGAGGACCCCTAGGACACCTACTGACCTTGAACTCATAGGACTCCTCAATGATGACTTCCAGTTTGGGGTGTTCGCCGAGTATTGGTTTGCCCATCTCTGCAATTCTCTTGGCTTCCTCCTCTTCAACTGTCATCTTCCTCTCAGCCACCTCTGTGAAAGCAAGGCCAACACCAAGCTGTGGGCAGCAGCCCTGGACCTCCAGGGCACCAGGGGGCTTGTCTGCAGGGCCCAAGCAGGGGCTCCCGCAGTGCCCTCACAGCTTGCTAAGCTCACACAGCACTTTGGGGGGCAGTGGTGGGGTGCTGGACCACAGAAACAAAGGACCAAGATTTCTGAATACCAATCACCAAGAACATAGGCAACATGTTTTTAATTTATTAAAAAAAACCCAAACCCTTGAACGTTTCTTCAGTCTACATTGGTGCTCTTGGTTGACACACACCCTCCCATCACCCCTGCAGCAGCCACAGCTTTGGGGAGACTGAGGTACCAAATCATCCTGCCATTTGTCACAAGTGCCCTTTAAGACGCTTCTAACCCCCGACGTGCTCCCTGATTTGAATGAACAAGAGACAGAACCCTCTCTTCCCCCTTTGAGTAGAAAATCATGGTTGGCCCCTTGTGCCACTCAGTGCTTGATCTGACACTCAGACACACACAGTCACAACCACATGTAAACCACACGTGACCTGGAAAAATGAGCAAGAAGAAGTAAGTAATGAAACAAGTAGTTTTTTCCTTTCATAATGCTATGAGGGTGCTGAGGCACTGGAACAGGTTGTCCAGAGAAGGTATGAATGCCCCAACCCTGGAAGTACAAGGCCAGGTTGGATGTGGTGTTGAGCAACCTAGGGAAAGGTGTCCCATGGGAGGGGGGTTGAAACCAGATGGTCTTTAAGGTTCCTTCCAACATGTTCCATTCTGTAATTCTGTATTTAGTTTCTGCTGAAGGAAACCAAACCAGGACCCCAGGTCAGCAGCATGCTGAGATGACCCTGTGTCAGGCTCAATCTTGCTGATGACCCAGCTAACCCAGCAAGGTGCCTCAAGAGGGTTCTGGTTGCTCAGATGGGAAGGAGCACCCCAACCAGCTGCAAGGGCGCCCTGGCAGTGTCCCTAGGCCTGACCCAGGTCTCCTCTTCCACCCACATGCCCAAGTGTAGGCACATGCTGATGGGCTCTCTGTAAAACTTCAACATCTCAAGAAAGGGGCTGGGTTTCCCCTGGCTTTCCTGTGCATGACCAGTTAGGGTGTACAAGCTGCAATACGGGGTCCAGATGAGCCTGGGAGTGGGAGCTGAGCTCTTCAGAACCTGGGAGGGCATATCACAAAGGCAGGGCATCTTGTTCTGGCTAAGCAGTGGGTCAGATGTTACCCAAGATTTCCTGCAGAGGTTACAAATGCCCAGGTAATGCCTCAGATGTGATTAATCCCATGTGGAATCCAGCAGATCTCATACTTCACACCAAAAATCACACAGAAATTATGCAGTCCCAGTGAAATCTATTTACAAACTCTGACTTCTCTCTTCATCTGCCTGGCTAGATTGACTGCAAAGACTGTAAGCCTTGCAAGACCTGCAGAGTTTATAAAACATATCGCCTGTGGCAGGTGACATTATTATAACCCATCACAGAAACAGAAAAGTTGCATCCATCAATTTAAATCAATGATGTACATCAAAACCATCACTGCCTAGCTCCAAGACACCGTAGTCTGGATACAAGAATCCCCATAAGTTTAGAAAAAAATTACAGAGACAGAGGAGAACAGCACCTGGAGAAGAAGAGCAATGCAGAATGCTGTGGGGGCAGGGGGCACATTTTTTCACTGAAAGGGTAATTAAGCATTGGAATGGACTGCCCAGGAAAGTGGTGGAGTCACCACCCCTGGAAGAGATCAAGAAACAACTGGGTGTGGCACTTAGTGCTATGGTTTAGTTGACATGGTGGTGTTTGGTCCAAGGTTGGACTCCATGATCTTGGAGGTCTTTTCCAACCTTAATGATTCTATGATTCCATGATTCTGTGAAAATGTTCTACTTTATGCTAGACTTGGAGGCATGAACTGATGATTATCAGGATTATCAAGAACAAGATTCAAGGTCCCTATGTTCACTGGAACAAGGAGTCAGATATAAAGTGTATCTTTTTCTAAGACACAGAACGAGAAAGTCCAGTCTCTGCCTTGGAGTGTGTGAATGTGACAAGCTGTGTCCATTGATGAAAATGCAGGGGCTCACACATCAGTTTCCATTGCACATACGTGACTTTGCTTCTGTCTGAGCTGCCCATAACCTGAAGGTCAGGGGTGAAGGCACCCTCAGCTCCGCAAAGCCTAGCCTGGCAGAAGAGCTGGGCGCATGCTGACATGGGCTGACAATACAGAGCTGAGCAAAAGCACTACGGCCATCCCAGCAGGGTTGCAAAGCCCAGACTTGGTGACAGCCTGACTCACTACAACCTTCCTTGGAATAACTACATCTGAAAAGCTGTGGTCACAGTTGGCGGCACAGTCCCTCAGGCTCCCGCCCACTGGCTGCAGTTGCAGAGTGCAGAAAGCAAATGTCTGGAATCTGAGGAGATGCTCTGAAAAAAGGGAATATCAAGCAGAATTTCCTCAGCTTAACAACTCCAGGGGAAATGATGCAATAAAACCTCAGTCCCCAATCTAACTGATTTGACAAAAGCCTTTGGCGTGGTAAGAGAACATAGAGCCTCACACAAATGTTATGCCTCTGGGTGAGGCTGAACTGCAGGCAGGTCTGTAGGCACATGCAGTGCAGCAAGCTTTCTGATCTCCACAGGAAGTGGTATCAACACAGCTTTATCCCAGAACGGGGCATCTTGCTTATGCTAGTTTATGTACTTGCACCAGGCAGGACAGTGCAAGATCTGAAGCTCTCCCTGAGGAGGAAGATCTCCTGAATCTCTTCTCAGAGTGTGCCAGGTCCAGAGATGTTGGGCAGGCTGCGTGGGAATGCCTGTGTCCACAGGACCTTGCACCTTCTAGCAAGGTTTGTCTCCACAAGCCACATGTGGATCACCTACTGATTCAACAAGCAAGGCAGTCACTTGCCAGGCAGCTCTTAAAGAGTAAATCAAGCAACACAACCATGCCCAAGAGTGCTTGCCAGCCTGAGGGCTGGATGCTAGCATGAGCATGGGACCGGATAACCCACAAAGTGAAGGTGGTGGGAGCCCTGCTATTCCAGAAGGCACCTTGCCAGCAGACTAAGTGCCACCAGAAGCACCTTCAAGCCCTAGGTAGGCCACTTGGAGTGAAGAGACAAGCTGACTGGCAATGGAGTCCTTCAGCCTAGTGACAGCACATCCACGGAGACAGGAATAATGGAGGCCCTGATGTCACCATGCAGCTCTGCCATGTGTACAGGGAACTGGGGTGCAGAGACAAGAACATGGGCACCCAAGAAGGCATGTCAAGGGCACCCTGTGGGGACAGACAACTGAACATGACTTCCAAGCTAAGTCTTTAAATGTCAGCTGCAAGCAAACCACAGGAGGACAGGCACAGGGTACCTCAATGAGTACCTCATAGAAATGTTAATAGTGGAAGCTTTTGGAGAAGGAAGAAAGGAGGTAATTCCTTAATGTCTCATTAAAATGCAGTCACATTTGTGAATGTGCAACAGGAAAGCAAAGCACGGAAACCTAACAAATTTCAAAGGTGCATCTGAAAACATTTAAGCTGCCATTGTATTTTCACTGAGGCTCCATCCTAATGTAGGAGACAAACAGATCAGGACTCTCATGTCAGTACTGTGCTGGATCTTGCTCAATGCACTCATGCAAGTGACCCATAGGTGCTAAATACCAGGCTGCTGAGTGTCCTCTGAAATAAAGGCAGTGGCAAGATGGGCAAATTTAGGAGCTCAGCTGACATTTTTTTGCCCCAGCTGATACTTGCCATACAGTTAAGGGGGGCAGCTAAGCACCTTCAAAGAGCGATACGAAGCACCTACATGATTCCACCAATTCTGTCCACCTACTGTTTAGGACACATGAGCATCTTGTGGCAGGAATCAGTGCCAACCTCTGCAAAACACCAGATCCCATCCCAAACCTGCTCCAGGCCTGCTGGGTCTGCCTGTTTCAGTGGAATGCTGAGGGTTGAGCTGAGCCTGTGTGTACCCCGCAGCTGAGAAGGAATAAACTTGCAACAACCCAGTGGTGGAGAACAATCCCAATGCTGCTCCTGCCTTTCAGGGAAGCACTTCAGCCAGCGCACAGCTCCTGTGGAGCCACAGGAGGTTGCTACTCCTGCAGCAAGTGTGGAACATGCTCCCATGCAGTCTGGTGTAGGGCTGGGGTCTTGGAGGGCTCCTCCAGGAAGCAGAGGCAGGACATCTGTGAGTTGTGTCACACACCACCCCAGTGTGGTGGCCTGCAAAGAAGACTAGCAAGGGCTGAGATGAATAAAACACAAAGTAAGGGGGAGTGAGGATGGGGTGTGTGTGTGTTGGGAGACAGGTTTTTAATTTGGAAGGTCAAGTCTGTCAAGGTGAATGCTGCCAAGCTGCAGCTTAATTATTAACTAGCCTGATTTCTGTTTGTATCTGCATCAGTACCTACTTTTCAATGCGGATTGCACCCTGGACTCCCTGCTGTCAAGTCCAATTAAGCCTGATAAGGTCTGGCTGTGCCTATCGAGAACAGAGCTTGCCAGGACCTTCTGGGCTGCCTCCACCTCCTCCCTGGGAAGGAGAAGGTGGCCAGAGAGGGGTCCCCTAGACCCTACCTGCTCTGGCACCTAGGTATGTGCTACCATTGAGTGCTAGGAACCTCTCTGGGCTGCAGGAGCACACACAGGCTGCTGAGGCCAGGCAAGCTGGGGCTGCTGTGCCAGCTGCTGCACCAAGGTACCCTGCCCCTGGTGCCAGGGAGCCAGTGGGTTAGAGAGAATATGCTACAAGCAGGTGAGACAACAGGTCTGGTAAAATCAAAGCCTGGGTGGGAGGAATGAGGATGAAGTCTGCTTTTGCTTGGGCTGTAGCAATGGCCATAGCTGATACCCACTAGGAAGGGAGCAAGGAGAGGTTTTTGGATAAACCACTCCATGCTCTCATTCTGCTTTGTTCAGACCCTTAAAGCTATGACAGACAAGGGGGCTCAGCAGCTCCTTGTTGTGGTCCTGCCACTGCTGTGCTCTGCAGCCCTGGGCATGCCCCTGCCATGCTCACTGCTCAGCTTTCACCCCTGTCTGTCTCAGTCTGTCTCTCTCAACTTATGCCTGCAGGGCCATCCCAGGACTTGAGCTGCAGTGATCTGCAAAGCACTTTCAGACCTGCACAGGACAGGCCATTTCTTGGGCTCGAGGTACTGTAAGCATATCCCCTCCTCCTTGTATCTCTTTTAGGGAAAGGGGAGCACTGAGCTGTGTTCCCACATCCTGCATTGCTTGCCCGTTCAACCACCTTCGGACTGGGGGGGATCAAATGGGAACTAGACATTGCCTGTGGCCTCCTGGACACGTTATAAATCAAAGTTAGATAAGGCCCATTTCTATGGTGTAATCTGGCCACTGCATCTTTTGAGTTGAAACAGGGTAATGGGAAGGCCCTGTAACACCATCAGAGAGGTAGATACTCATCACCTAGGCAATGCTGCGAGACTACCAAACAACCAGGGACCAGTTTGTATTCCCTGACACTTGCTGAATAAATTGGATTAAAACCAGCAATGTATTCATGAAAGATTGCTATGAAGGCCATTTCACACTCCTCGAGTTATCTTGTCTCCATACACTTCTGGAGCGGTCATAGATCTGCACGAAGGCTGCCCCTTTTGGGGACTGTGCTGCTAGGAAGAAATTAAAACAACAATTAAAATGGGATTTTTTTTTTTTGTTGAGGCTTAATAAAATATAATCCTGGCTAAACAAAGTAAATAGTGAGCATGAATGAGTTCCTCTCTCCAGAGCACTGTCAAGCTGTCAGTCACAAGTGGGGAAGACTTCTGGCTAAAAGACACTCTGGCTTTAGAGATTAGCATATGGATATGCCCTTTACAGAAGCACATGTATAAAAGCACTGGCAGCCTGGGCTGCTTTCTAAAATGTAAGGAATCTGCTTACTTAGCCCTGCAAGCTATTTTTGAGACATGATACATCCCATATACATGCCCCAGTGCTCCTTAATGCTAGCTGGGAAATGCTGCACATTCATGAGAGGGAGGCTAAGGCACAGGGCTGGGAACTGAGCATTATTCCACTCCTGGCTCTGCCTTGAGATTGCTGCTGACATGACTGGCCAGACAACTGGCATCTCTGTTCCCCAGTCTTTCCCACTGCAAAGTGGACATGGGAGTTTAAATGCATAAATAAAGAAACATATTTAGAAATATTTTCTTTGAACTGGATGAACATATAGAAATTATGATATAGAAGTATCTACTCTTTAGATAATTTCACATCCCTTTAAAGATCTAGGTCACTTGAGCCCAAGAACTTTCAAGCAAAGGCTGTGCTCTGGCTTTCAGTGACTTTTGCAAAGGCTGGAAAGACCTTCAGAGCACCTCTTCCACTGCTGGCAAAGGCAGGGACAATTGCAACACCTATGCACTTTGGTAGCAAGTATTTTCCTGTATAAAGAGTATACAGAGAGATCACTGCCAGTGTCAAAACAGAAGGTTAAAAAAAACCCCAGACTCTCAAGTCTCTCCACAGCTACCCCATTCTACTCTGAAGCCTGAACAGTTGGTGCTGGACACATGGCCAAGCTTTGCATGGCCTTGCAAGTCTGGCTCAGAGAGCCCATTTAGAAGAAATAAATGCTGAGCAGAACCTGTGCCCTGCCCAATTACCTCACCTTGAGTAAAATTCACAGCCCTGTTTTCCTTGGGAGCGCCCAGCAAGGCTGGGGGGCCAAAGTCAGGATCCCTCATTTCACCCCAGGTAAGGGCTCTTGGGACAAGAGAGGCATTGTCACCTGGGCTCACCCATCAGGGCACCCACACCTTCTGTGAAGAGAAGGGATCACTCCTGTGAGCGGGGGCTGTGCAGCTGCTGGCCCTGCAGGGGCTGCCAAAGCGGTGCCATGGGAGGGGGAATGCCCCAGGGCTGCAGAGGAGAGCCAGGGCAGCCCCGGGGACATCCCTAGGAACGGGATGCTGCCCAGGAAGAGCTGCGCAAGCGGCTCCAGGAGGCAAGGGACGAGGCGCAGGACCGATGGATTCCACTGAAACGTTCAGCAACGCGGTTTTTAAACAAAGATTCCCGCGCGCCTGTGTAACCCAAATCTAACATGACACAGACTAAACGAGGACGTCGCTTCTCTCCCCGCTGATTAGCCGTGATTGCTGCTGAGTGACACTGCAGCACGTGCCTGCTTGCCGGCCTGCTGCCGGATTGAAGCACATGAGGGGGCCGAGCACTGCGAGCCCAACACACGTCACATGCACAGAGGGCACCCTGAGGCAGCTCGGCAAGGGGGGCACCCCAGGGACCCCTCACCAGACACAGAGAAGGCTCTCCCCCATGAACTGAAAAGTAACTTTTCATAGCTGGTGACCAAGCTCTCCAGTAACGGCTGCCAGAAGCAATCAGGCTGGATCACAACAGAGGGAGGAAAGTTATGTTATTTTAATAGGAATTATTTTGTTCCCGGGGTTCTGATCAAATTAGGCAGCTACTGAATTAAAGCAATGAAATTACTGGGAAGGAGGCTGTGCTCAACTTATTTCCAGTCCTCCCGGATCTGAAGAGGTAACAAAGGAAACCATCCAAACCATTCCGAGGAGTTTTCCATAAACACCCTAAGCTGGTATTTGGGGAACTGGGGATTTCTGCCTGCCACTAGCAATTTTCTAATTAGTCCAATAGCCAACAGGCTCAGGGCATCCCCTGTGCAGCAGATTTGGCATCTCCGAAAAAGGGGCAGGACTGAAGCCTGCATGCTTGCTGCTTCTTTGATTTGCAGCACAGCTCAGGCATCACAAGTGCTTTGGTTTTCAGCTCTGCTCACAAACCTGTGGGATTTCGAGCTCCTCTCTGCGCCCTGCATGCCCACCCTTATCTTTCAAGAAATGCTTCTTTAGTGCAAATTCAACAGTAATCACATCTGGAATTGAAGGAATAACGACAATACAGGAGGTGTACATTGCACCACAGTGGGATAAAGACAGACCAGTGTAATAGGGATTTCGGGCAAGGAAGAGGAGCTCAGTATTAATACGCATGAAATCCTGACACAGGGAGAGGAGATGAAGAGTGCAGAGCCAGAGCTGAGGGTGAGGAGGGAAATGGTGCCGATCATACTCTGGTAGTACGGCTCTGGCACTGGGCACACCCTGGGGACCTCCCAGGATGGGTGGTGGAGAGCACACGGGTGAAGGCACTGAGGGGTGATGTGTGACCCTCCATGGGAAGGGGACACTTGCACAGTCTTGTACCCTTGCCCACCCCAGGCAACACTGTCCCACGCTGCAGGAATGCCACCTCCCTGCAGAAATCCCCACCTTCCCCAGCGCATCAGCACAACCCAAGCACCAGAGCTGCCCAAAGCGTGGCTCGAGTCACAGCTTCAGACCAGGCACAGCTGTATTTGTTGCTTTGCAACTCTGTCTGGATCATTTCCCCCAAACTGCAAGGAAAAAATCTGGAATATGGGAAATGCTCTTAGATGTCAATCAATCACTGTTATTTTCTTAATTGTACTGCTTTTAATTACTTCATGCTAGACACAAACACCATCAGCTGGGGTTGTCTACAACACAACAAACACAAACATGGGGGGGCTGACCAAAGGGAACAAAAAGAGAGCCAGAGCAGCCAGAGGAAAGGAGAAAAAGCACTTACCTTGCGTGAGCAGTAGGGCTGCGGTGAGAGAAGAACGTGAGAAAGACAGAGAGAGAAAAGAAAAAGACGGGAAAAGTTAATATCCGA
Organism: Oriolus oriolus; assembly: GCA_013400235.1. NCBI lineage: Eukaryota > Metazoa > Chordata > Aves > Passeriformes > Corvidae > Oriolus > Oriolus oriolus. The sequence goes on along the minus strand of VXBT01001141.1, from coordinate 159,621 downwards.
TGGGGAAAAGCTGTTTTGCAGATGAAGGCTGTCAGTGAGCAATGGACATGGTGCAAGGCAGTGTGCGAGCTCACGAGGGCTGCATGTAGGGCACAGGCTGGGGAGCAGACACCACAGCAGCAAGATGGAGAGGAGACTGGGGTGCTCCAGTGAGCACCACGGCACTGGCTCCCCAAAGTCACCCCTTCCCCCCAAGCAAAGCAGAGGGATGGGATGCAGCTGGGGGGAAATGGCAAGGAGGGAAAGGGAAAGGGAGGAAGGAGGCCAGTTACACTTGCCATTGGGGCCTGATACAACCCTAACTGACCCAAAGGCATGGGAGGTGCCCCCGCTTAAGCCGGGTATGTGTGGTTGTGGTGGGCTTTGGCACAACTGAGGAGCCCCAATAAACTTGTAGGTATTGAGACAAGAAGGTGATGGGCAGCTCACTGAGAAGAGCAGCATCAGAGCGAGGCATTGATAAAACAGGAGGCCTCCAGTGTCAACAGGGGCAGGGGGTAACATGGCCATGCATCATCCCTCAGGATGACGCCCTGGCTCACCTGCACCTATCCCACACCCCACAGGTACCACTTTCAGAGGGTCAGGGTGCCTAGAGGAGCACAGGCACATGTAAAGCATCACTGTTTGAGTCCTCCTGGCTCTCTTTGTTCCAAATTGCTGGTTTGCCTGACAGTGCTGCATGGACACAGGCCATGTGACTGCTTCGTCCTGTGAGATTTGAGGTGGGAGGAAAGGAGGAAAAAGGGGCAAAGGTCCTTGCAAGGGATGACCTGACCCTGCCTTTCCATACAGACAGAGCCCAACCCCTTGGGCAGTGACCCCCTGACCCTCTCCTCTCTTGATTTCCCCACTCCTCAAGCTGTCACAAAGAAACATCTGGCTGGATCCCTCTTAAGTGTTACCCACAGACAGCCACAGCTTACATCCAGGTATCACACTAGCTACAGCAGAGTCCATATAGCAAAAAAACTCAAACGCTCTTTGAGAGGGGCCAAGCACCAAGTCTGTACCTTAGCTTTAACTTCTGCTTCTCTTTCAAACAGCAAACCAATCCCCGAAGACTTGGTTCCATGGGATGACAGTATTGTAATTACTAACACTTATTATCGTGCACTTTTAGTCTCAGAAGCTTAAAACTCTGTACAAAGACTGAGTCAGTATTAACAGCCCTATTTGACAGATGGTGAAGCAAGCAAAAAGAAGCTAAAGGGAACATTTTGCAAACTCAGAAGTGGGCTGGAGTCCAAAAGTGCTAATTTTCCCCGACTTGCTGGTTCGGGCCTCTGAAAAGCAGGCACTTTTATACAGATGCACCCAATTGTATCTGTGCCATTTGAAAGTGATTTCCTAAGCAATTTATCAAAGGTCACACAGCGCATCCATGGCAGAGCCAGGGAAACTAATCCTGAGTCCTAACACCCAGTCACTTCCTTGCTGTGTTGAGCAGCAACCATGGGCACAGCTTTCCCAACAGTTTGCAGAGAGACACTGACCCAGTCAAGATCTTCATCCGCTGATCCATCTCCCAGCTGGAAGTACTGTGGGCAACCCAAGAGATCTCCCTTGTCCATGCAGGCAGGTAGAGGCACAGTGAAAGAGGAATGCAAAATGGAGAGGCTCCTTGCTGAGCATCCCTTCTGTTTCAGGGTCAATTCCTTCTGAGAATCAAAAACTTTGGGGAAACCATTCGTGAGTATATTCTGCATTAAGTACAGTGCCACTGAGCCACGAGATGCAGTGGGATGTTTGCTCTGCCTGCACCACCTCCGGTCATCCACACACCTCTCCTGGAGTCTCCAACAGGCTCATCACTACCCCTGGTAGCATGAATCTGGACTTTCTTTGTAGCTCTGTCCTGCTGCAGTTCCTGCTGTCATGTGACCTCCTTACTATTCCATGGTCTTCTGGTTCTCCAGACAATGTGCAGAAATTTAATTTGCCTTTTGCAATTACAAGCATTAAATGTAATGTTCAAATGTAAAATAATGAAATATTACTGGACCCTAAGCTACTGTGACTATTCAAAAAATCATTGGCTCCTCATGTTTTTTAAAACTGTTATACTACTCTGGGATTTGAGTTTATTTTTTTCCCCATTTGCTTGTGAGCCTGAAAAAGAACAATTTTTCTCCCTTTCACTTATGATATGATACATGAATATTTGAAGAAGCCTATAAAGCTATGAATGAAACATCAAGAATACAGCATGCAGAAAGCCAAGGGATTATTTTATCTTTATGTTTCTGAGTGAATGCTGTGCATGCAAGCAAGAAAATGATTTCACGGACTAAAGCTTTCTTCCTGCACACAAATCTGCTAATGTGCCCTTAGCCCTGACCTGTAATGTTTCCTGACAGCCCATCTGGGGATGCTGTACCTGTACCAGCTTCACTGATGGCCTCTGTGCTGTTCCCATCCCACAAGCCTCCTTCGACTCTCCCCAGCCTGGGCTGCATCCCTCCAGTCCTCCCCAGGGCACCTCTCCCTCTCCTGCACTGCTGCTCTGCACATCACGCTCCTTGTGGGGCCAAGCCAGGCCACCTCACTGCTCTTGGCATCTCAGGTAGTCTCAGAGGCTTGACATGCGTACTCTTACAGGGAACTGCTAAAATTAGCTCCACAGCCAAATCCAAAATAGCAGTCCCCAGTATCCCTTACCTAACCCTTGCGTGGTGTGATTGTGGACAAACACGTGTGCCTGCAGATAAGGGGGCTGTGATGATGACTCGCCCAGGAGGACCCAAAGCCTTTAGCTCTGGATCCCAGTTCTTCCTTCACTAGGGTTTCTCTGCCCTGAAGGCTTGGTTTTGACTAGATGAAGTCAAAATCACATGCATAAACTCTGCTTCGCCTGCCACCCCTGAAAGTGGACAATTTAAACCTGAATTTTAAAAAGCTGCTAAAAAATCTGTTTACTAATAAGCCATTTCATCTGCATGTTTTTGGTATACAAATTCTGCTGTGACATGGATGTTGGTGTGGGTTACAGATCAGGAATTCCATTCCCTTCTGCTTTAACTCCAAAGAGCTTAAGCCAAGAGGAACCAGGGTCGGGACTGAAGCAGACCAGCAATCCTGCCTTTACAGCAACCTGATGTGCTGAATGTGTGTCCCAGGCTTTTTCTAAACAGTGAAGTATTTTTCTCTGCTGTTTACCTCACTGAGAGATTTGACTATGCTGCATGCTTTATTCTGGACTCATTCTTCATTAACATAAATCTTTTTCTAATCAGTATCCCTAAAGACTCAGAGAAGCCACTGTGTAGATAAGAGGATCCTTGTTAAAGGCCTGGGATTTAGAGAGTGAGCTGAAATGAAGGAGGGGAGGATGAATTTTGAGGAGACTCTCAGTCACACAGCAGGGCAGTCACAGGAAGCCAAAGGCAAAGAGAACACACTGCCTCCCTCCCCTGCACACTCAGAGGTGACCAAGAAGTGACCATACAAAACACAGGCTCAGTTCCCCAGAGATAAGGATCCTCCATCTTCCAGAAGTTTGCTCACTGAGGTGAGCAAACTGTTTCCCTAATAGATTGTGAAGAGCTGTAAACATTAGGGTTTTTATAGGCTAAACAAGGCAGAGATTTTGCAGCATTAACTTGAATGCTATTATTATTGAAGTCAATAGCAAAGCTCTTGCAGACTCCAAGAGACTCCTCTCCATCTGGAGAATCAGCAGCATTCAGCTTAATCACAGAGCTGTGAGCAAATTATTAAACCTTGAAGGAATGAGGTAACAGCAATCTAACATTTTTTTGCTATTCTCATCAGCAGCTGATGGGAGCTGAGGAAGAAGGAGTTTCTTAGCATCTGTCCACACTTTAGAAGACTGCAGCATGTGTGTTCATGTATCAATACAGCTTATCTTAAACAGGTATGGATCTTTGTACCAAGTCAAATAACTTCATCGATATTTTGATATAGAAAACTTGATGGATCAATCCAAGCTGGGAATCCTTCCTTCTTTGCAGTGTAATCCTTTCTCTGTGACTCCCAGCCACATCCTCCCTCTGGGCACAAGGCTCTCCCATCAGAGGTGCTGACACTCGATTAGAAGGAGATGTGCTATGAGATTTGTCTGCACCAGTTGATTCTGTGCTGGCGGGGCTGAGAAGACTTCAGATAAAATCCTCCCAAGCCAGGGCATGCCAACCAGCTGTTAACAGTGTTTGCCAGCCATCTGTACTCCCATTTCCAGCAAAGTCGTATCTTGTGGCAGACATGCTTTCTGAAGCAAAACTTTGCATGAAGGTTGTCAGTCCCTTTTACAAAACATAACCCTCAAGACTCAGCCTTCAAGAATCAGCCCTGAGGTTGAATCTTCCACCACTGTCCCAGGAGCTGAATTCTCACAAGCTGATTCCCAGTTACCCTCATGTAACATATTTTTCCAAATGTTATTTTCACCATTATCTGCAATCACGTGAAATCTTCTGAAGTAGCCTCCCTTGCCATTCAGGCTATATCAACACTAAGATTAGCCACAATTTAAGCAGAAGAGCAACTTCATCCAGGGAGCACAAAGCAAGGTTTTCTCCTGTAATCCGGGGCTATGGAAAAGGTGTGAAAGCTGATGTATGAAGAAAGTATTACTCCAAAATCCTGCTGGGACAGCAGCAAAATCCTCATTCTGAGTTGTGAGCTGACACAATAGCAGAGTTGCCATGAGAGCAAGTCAAACCAACAGACAGCATCTTGTCATAAAGGAAGAGACTCGTTTCACTGCAGGAACCCTTTAAACAGGTGCTGAAAAAACGATGTCCAGAAATGTGGTTCAAGGTGCTGGGAGGTTTCAAAGCCGTGCAGCGCTCAGTAAACAGGGATTCAGTTTACATGACTGTGTATATGGAGGAAAGGTGAGACAAGAAGGATTTGAAGATTCATTTCTTAGAAATGGAGAGGACCAAAAAAGTCAGGAAACCTGGGAAACGGCCAGGAGGATAAAGGAAAGCAACATTTACCTTCTTGGCCAAGCAAAGAATGTGAGTCTCTCTCTGATTTCTTTTTACTCATTCACTTCAATATAACAAGCTTGCAGCAAGTGCCATCTTTGCCAATGCTCTGTGCATCTTATATGCCACTACTGAGTCAGTACTGGTCGTCATCACAGGCCAGGCTGGCAAGATACCAATCTCAGATCTGTTCTCATCTCTTTGAATTATTTGAGCATGTCAACGAAAAGAGCTGCTATAGTAAAACTGCTTGATGTGATTTGTTTGGATGATCAGAAAGACTTTAAAAAACTCCAGCTGCAGCAAGTGATTGGTGAAAAAGAACAGATGACCTGCGAGACAAAGTAGACGTAGTATTTATGTAACAGGAGTGAGTGGTCAGCTCTCCTTACAGCAAGGGTTAACAACTGAGTGTCCCAAAGCAGCATGACACTGATGTAACTGGAGGTGAACAGTGAGGAGCAGTATCTGCAGATGATGCAAAACATTTCAGTTAAAAGGCTGTATCAGAGGCTGTTCTGCATTCTTCAAGCCTTGGTCAGCCTGAAGACAGGCATTTGTGTTTGGATCACCACAGGAACACTTCTGAGTAGAGATGATTTCTCCTCCAGTAAGGTGCTAGCAGGTGCAGAGAGCAAGAGCAGTAGGATGAATTTTATGCTGAGCTCTGGCCCTCACAGAGACCCTCCTGGAGACCCTTGTGCCCCACAGCTCTGCTCAGGGCCAAGGAAAAGTTCCCTTGACTGGAGGTGACTGCTTTGTATTGGCAGGTGTACAGGACGGCACAGACAGTAATGCAAATCAGCCGTGTGGTAGCAAGCCCTGCTCCCACCTGCCATCCTCCTCCACGGCACGTCTGTCAGGAACCACTGCCACCGCAGCCTGCAGCAGTGTGGGTACCCTCAGGGACAGCACACTGGGTCTGAATAGCACCAGGCTCCGGACCAAGTTCTGCATCTCAAAACAAACCACTCAAACTCTGCCCCAGGCTGGTTTGAAAAGCACATAGTACTTCTCCCTGTCATCAGCTCTGCCATCACTTCAGGGAACATTTCACCCCTGATTTCATCACTGCCACCTAGTTTGTATCCCTAAGGTAGGCTAGAAGCTGCCCTCTGCATGGAGAGATCCTGGGCCGGGTGCAGGTCCTCAGCACAAAGCTATGGCAGTGCAGGCACAACTGGCTGTCTCTATGTGACCCAGACTGCAGATTACTTCCAAACACGACTGCCATTCATCTGAGGTGCCCAACACCATCCTGCTTCCAGAGGAGCCAGGAGAGGTTTTGAAGACACTGCGAATAGCTGAGAACATCAATACTCCTACAGCTCTTTTTTAGACACAGGCTCAGTGTGACACAGCTTAAATGGGGAGTAACAACAAAATGAGGGCACACTGTCAAGAAACCCACATCTTTCGCAGCACTGGGAACAAATGCATGGGTAGCCAAAACCCAGAGCGACTCTGCCTCAAAAGCAACCAGGCCTGGACCCCCAAGGAGAGGCAGAAGCTGTGCTTTGCCCTTGCCATGTGAGCCGTATGGTGGCACATCCATCACCACAGCAAAACCCAGCAAAGTCCCAGCTAGGGGACTGTGGTGTGGGATTTTCCCCACCTGTGAGTGTGGGGCAATAGCAGCACCTGCACGATGCTGGCAAGAACACGTGTGGTGGAGTCAGCACGAGCATCCCTCCCCAAGCCGCATGGCACGTCGCACGATGCACGAGCACGAGCAAGCCCGCGCACGGCCCGGGCTGCCTCCTCTCCGCCGGGAGCCAGCTGCTCATGCATGCATTCCGTGAAGCTGCTGGCCACAGCATATGCTCTTGATCGCTCACAATGCTCTCTCCGGGAAAGCCTCACGTAGCTCCTTATTCTTCATGCCAGGCACAAGGTAGGCTCATCGGAGATGCCGCAATGGGCAGCACTACAGACCTGGGGATCTTTCCAGATGTCCTGGATTTAGTGTAGCGACTGTGCCACCTTGTGCCAGCAACATTTACAAATGCATTTAATCTTCTGCCTCTTAGATTTTAAAACCATGGTGCTCTCACTCTGACTTTTCTCTAATGAGGCCAGCCAGAGCCCTGCATCTCCTCCCTGGCATGGTCCTTTACTTCCTCCAGGCAAAAGAGGGTCTGTCCAAGGGCGTGCCCTCACCTCCTGGCCCACAGGCTCTGTGCTGCAGTTCAATTTAGTTCAGCTCTGATCTCCTCTCTGCCTGTTGCAAATCAGACAGTCACACTGACTCCAGCTAGATGTTATAGATGTAAATAAGAGACATATGATACAGCTAACTGGCTTTGTAGTCATCCTAATAATAATGAGGATGTTTTACAACTGGTCCACTTCAGAGGCCATTTGGATTTTTTTCAAACACTTCTTATTCAGCCAGGTGCAATGTGACCTGTATAGCAAAAAGAAGTGTGGGACTTCATAAAACCAGCCCAATTCTGACTCTGTATCCTTATTCTGCTCATTGTTTAGAAAAGGATTCAGGATTCGCCGAGAACAGACAGCTGAGAAAAAATTCACGGTGTTGCTCCAAGCTGCCAAGTGCATAAGCAGGAGAAGGCCAGAGGCCTGTGATTTTCCTCCTGGACCTGCTGAGATGGGAGACCCATGGATGGGAAGGGACTACATGGGTGTAGAGAGCAGAAACCTACATGGAAGCTGTGGCATTATATAGTTCTTTTATATGATTAAAAAAAAAAAAGTAGTAAAATAACTAGTGGCTACACGCTGAGGCCAGACAATTCCTGCATAGAAGCTGTGCTCACATCTTTACCCTGGAGGGCAACTGATTGCTGGGACATACTCCTATGGGATATGGCAAGGTTGGTCTCTGCTCCTGCTCAAGGGCAGCTGGACTTCGGTGAAAGCTGAGGGCTTGTGCTTGACAGAGTGAAACCTGATATCCCTCATTGCCCGTGGGCTGCAGGAGGCAGTCTGACAGTATTGAAATATGGGTTTACATTTAACAAGCCCACGGATGCTATACGATACTGACATGCTAGTGTAACCTGTGTCTATGCTGAACACCCTACGGAGCTGTGTATGGGAGCTTGGGCTGGCCAGAGGGCAGCTGCTGTGCTAAGAGACAGAAGATGTTTCAGCAAGGGAAAGCTGTGCTGTGCTGGGCAGTGCAGTGCATGGGCAGCTGCCAGGTGTCCCATCACGGACAGCAGCACCTGGGAGCAGAAATGAGCCTGTGGGAACACACATCTGGCTCTACTCTGTAACACGCACCCAGAAGGTGGATTTGAATTCCCTTCTGTAAAGTGCCTCTGTTTAAATCTTGGCCCTCCCAGGCCACCCCAAAGCTCGTGAAGCCAGTGGCAAGACTCAGTGAGAAAGAGGTCAAACACATATAGGACAAGGCCGAAGACACATGGAGGCAAGACACAACCGTAAGTCTGGGTTTATTCCAGCTATGAACCCTGGTCTGCTGGGAGATCCTGGGTCTCACTGCTGATGAAGTAGGACCTCAGCAGAGCTTCACACCCTCTGCATGACAGACTGTGATCGTCTGTGACACATTAAAGGTGTTTTCAAATGGAAGACATGAAGGACCATTCCAAAAAAAAAAACAAGCCAAGTTACTTCACACCTTCCTCTCTTCTCCTATGGGCTTTTCACCACACTTCATAGGGACCCAAGAGCACCAAAGCAATGCCACTGGAGGCAACAACAGAGGGAAGGACAGGGGGAGTACAGGAGGAGCTGAAGGGGGCAGCCATGCATTACACCCTTCTCTTGCCTTCCACATTCCCCAAGGTCCTGGCAAAGCAGCAGGAGCAGGGAGAACAGCAGAGGTGAGCTCAGAACAAAACCAGATCAAGACAAGGAAACCCAATCAAAATAACACAGCCTCTGAGGCTCAAGCGTTGCACAAAAGGAGGATCAGAAGTAAGCTAGGCTCTTAAAGGCAGAGATGACACCAAAACAGGGTAAGAGCAAGAATACAAGAGGGCAAAGAGTAAAAGTCGATCCCTCTACAGGAGAAGGAGAAAAGGAGGAAGGGTAAGGAGGAGAAAGAAGGTTATATTTTCTGGATTTGGGGTTTGGATATTTCATTCTGATTTTTTTCTTTTTTTCATTTTTTTTCATAAAGGATCTCACACCTGATATTCCTCGTTCCATCCATTGCGGTTCACCAAGGGCAATGAAGAAATTCTCCTGCCTTTCGTATTCCTCCTCATCTACTATCTTAACCCTTATGGTCTTCCTGTAGGGACAACAAGAGAGACAACCGTGTACAGCGGGTTGGCTGGCTGGAGTTGAGGCGGCAGCAGCGGCGGCGTGGGCTCCTGGCACGCAGCCCCTTCCCGCTGGGGCGGTGTGCGTCGGCCTGCCTGTCGGACACGGCATCCTGGCAGCGGCTCCTTGGGAGCGGGGGTGTTAGGGCAGAGGGGGCTGACAAGGGAGTGAGGAGGGAGGGAAAAGTGGGAGGAGGACCTTGTTGATGGTTAGTGGAAGGCGACTTCTGCAGCGCATTTTTTTTCCAGTGTCAGATGGTAATAGAAAGGGTACCGGCTGCCTGAAAAGCACCAGGGACCCCACCCTGAGCTACCCACTGTGTTTTAGCTGGAAGACCAATTTCTTCTTACCATTAATAATAAATACAGTAATAATACCCTCACGATTAATAATAAATCTGCAAGGACTCTGGGCTGGGAACCTGAGGAGAAGAGAGAGACACATTCCTCAGTGGGGTGAAGCAGGTCTCTGCCAGTGGCTACAGCTCCACCAGCTGCAAAGGAGGCTGATGGTTCTAACTCCCATTTTTAAAATGGCACATCTTACTGCTTTCTCTCCTTGATAGTATCTGCCTCATCCTCCTGTCCTGTTCCCCAAATGAGGACGCAGCCTTCCCAGGGGATGGACAGCTTTGCTGAGACCTCACAGGGGACACAATGGGACAGTGCCTCCGAGGCTCAAAAGGAAATGCCCTGGGCACTAGAGCAGAGCTAGCCTCTTCTGCCTGAGGCCAGCTCATCGGGCTCCCTCCAGTACCCCTGCAATGCACACAGCTGCTGTGAGCCCCCAGGCAAACCATCAGTTCCTCCTTGCCCTCAGCTCCTGCTCCCAGACCAGGGGTTGCACAGCCTTTGCCCAGTCCTTCTCAGAAGTCACAGAGCTGCTTCTCTGCTAGGCCTTGATTCCCGTCTTTTTCTAACACAGGTCTGACTGGAACAACCCACAGGGCCAGGGCTGGGTCGTGATCTCCTGAGATGCTGGATGTGTTTCTAGCTAGCGTCTCCCCACTGACACTACAAAATTTGCTTGGGCCCTCCAGTGGGGGTGGCAGAAGGTTCCTCTCAAGTCACCACAGAAATATGGACAAGCCAGACTGCTCTCCATCCTGCTCTCTCTCCTCCCCTGGCCACTTTGCCTCTCAGCAGCCCCAGCCATCACTCCTCATGCGACCCCATGGGTACCATGTGACACAGTGTGCGCGCACAGCAGTGTTTAGGGCAGAGCAGTTGGAGACAGAGAGACATCAGAGGAAGAGGAGGAGAAGAGGAGGAAGGAGATGGAAGAGAGGAGGAAAGAAGAACATTAATGTTAGTCTGCAGGGCCAGTACTACACCTTTCTGTAAACTCATATCCACCATGCGGGGGCTCATCAGCTCAATGAAGAAATTCTTGGTTTTTTCATACTCCTCATCATCAATTACCTTGATGTGAACTGTTTTGCTGTGGACGGAAAAATAATAAGGGTCATAAAGGGGAGAGGGGAACAGAGAAGCAAAAGTCAAGGAAGGAAGGAGTTAAATGGGTACATTAGAGAGTCAAAGTTTTCTCACCCACTGAACAAATTCAACATGGCCCTTTGAGAAAGGCTAAAGCCCCCCTTCTGCAAGTGACACCAGCCAATTTTCTGTTTAACCCAAAGGCAGAATGGCAGGCCAAGCTACAAAGTGAAGTTAGACAAAAACAGTCGCCCAGCAAACTGGCTCAGGGCTCAGCCTGTGGGCAGTGAGGTCTGATGGCCAGCAGAGAAGCAGGCTTCCCTCACCCTGTTACCCCTGCACACACACACACGTACAACAGCAGCCACACAAGCACACACACCCCACTGGCACCATGCTGCTGCCTCAGCTTCACTGGCCTGCTCTGAGAAGTGCTGGCTGCTGGAGCAGCTGGGCAGCAGATCCTATGTCTCTCCTTTGGCAAATTTCTTACAAGTTCCTGGACCCTTTTGTAGGAAAAGAAGAGCTCACTGTGCCATGGTTTCCTTCACAACAAATACATACCTTATGCAGAAGTTACTGTCCCACAACATGCACGCCCAAAGAGAACAAGAGAAACAAGTCAAAGACTCTGCCAACCCACTGCCTGCTTACAGCCTGGCTGCACTGACTGTTGCAAGCTCAAAATGACCCCTGCACTCCTCTCATTTTCCCAGTGGCTGCAAAGTTTCCTGCAGTTCCATCCCTCGCTCGTGACTGAAGAGATTGGTGCTTTGATTCCGAGCTGGTATGACACCCTCTTAAATACAACATTGTCTGCACGTGTAGCTCCTCTGAACAGGCATATGCTTGCCATCTTGGGGCTCCTGAGCTTCCAGTTGATCCCAGCCCCAAGCTAGAACTGCATTTTTTAAACCAGAAGTCAGTTCCACATAAAAAGCATTTCCCTTACCTCAAAACAATTGCCCCTCCTGCCAGTGAAAGATCCCCTGCTTCCCACAGCTCTGTAGCCACACATGGCCCTGCAGCTACAACCTCCTCTTTCTTCCTGCCCATTGTCAGCAGTCAGATCAGCCCCAGGTGCATGTTGTGCACAATCAGTCTTGACTGGCAATGGGAAGGAAGAGAAAAGCAGGACTGGCAATCACAGAATCTGGAAAAATAGACCCAAATTCAAATCTCTGTGTGCCTCAGCCTGTAGCCTTTGGCATTAAATATATCCAGAATCTTTGATCCCACAGTGTTTCAGAGAATAAGCAGTCCAGCCCTGCACCCTGGAGATGCTGTGATCCCCACCCTGGGGATGCTGCCATGGCCAGCAGCCTCTGCAAAATCACCATTTCAGCACAGAATAGGAGAATCATCACTGCAGCTTGCATCCCTACTGATATCATTAGTGACCACAAAATTATCCGCTCATCCTACAATTTGACCCTCAAGTTATAATTCTTCCTGCACTCCGGCTGTGGAAATCCTGTTCCCTGTGCCGACTCCGGTCTTGATCTTGGTCACAACCCTTGACTTCCAAATGATGTCATAGGGGTAGGATTAGAGTTTGGACAACTTCTGTCTGTCCATCGGTGCAGGAGTATGCAAGAAAAATCACCTCCAATTCTTCTTTCTGAGCTAAATCAGCTTTATTTTTGCCAGTGCTCGCTCTACCCATACCCTGCACCAATGCCAGCAAGCCTCCTTTCCCTTCTCTGGATTCCTTCAATCTCTGCTAATCCAGCCTGAAAGATGTAGGATTTTAAATGGTATATCTCCTGTGTAAATGCTGCTGCTCTGTTAAGACTTCATCATGATGATTTTTTGTTGCATTTTTGTTGGAGATGTTGAATTTGGCTTTTGAACCAGATGTTATCTGGGCCCCTGATACTTTGCAAAGCTTGTTCAATTTGCTGAGTTAAACCTACAGCTGATTCATAGCTCTGATCTTTTCCTTGCTCATTACTACAAAACAGAAGGTGGGATTGTCAAAAGCAGCCAGTGCTTCCTGGATGTGGATTGCTCTTAAAAATCCTATTCATAACTACAATTGCTTATGGTTTTTCCATTCTAGGAGCTTCAAAATGCTTGGTATTGCTTGTCTGCAAAAGTTTGGGAGAAACACCACAGACCCTGTTTCCTGGGGGTCAGCTTAGGTATTGTGACAAAGCTATTCTAAGGCTTTATACAGTTAATATTATGCATGCAAACCATTTGAGTTTGCTTTCATACAACCTTCCTTCCTTCCTTCCTTCCTTCCTTCCTTCCTTCCTTCCTTCCTTCCTTCCTCCCTTCTCACTGCATGCACTTTTTGTTCAGTACAAGGAGCTCTGTTTGCCCTACTAAGTAGTTCCACAGTGCTGAGACTTCCTTAAAGCAGTCTTCTTTTTAATGTTAAAAAAAAAAATCTAGAAACAGTTCAAGAAAGAGAAAGACTTGCTGGGGATCCCTAGAAGCTAGCATGGCAAAATGCTGACTTTGCAAAAGCAGGTCCCCTCAAGTCAGGAACACAAATCTTTTGGGCTCCTAGACCGACTCAGCTCTGCTGCAAACTGGACCATGACCACGCACTCAAGCATCAGGTGGCTTTTCCAAAAAGACAGTCTGAATTTGGTGACCAATTGAGTAAATTCCTGGTTTCCTCCTTTGCTACAAGCCTTTATGGAGAAAAGGACCTTTTACCCAGCTCTGAAACAAGAGGTGAAGGACAGATCAAAGCAACAGACCAAAGCCATAGGTGCCCTGCATGGACACAGGCTGGGCCTTGCACCCCCTCTTGCCATCTGACTGAATCCCAAAGGAGGCGGCGCCCGACCTCCCCAGCTTTGCTGAGAGGTGGTGAGTGCCCAGCAGGTCCTCCACACCATTAAAGCCCTGGGGACACAGCAGGAGCCTGGAGGTGACGCTTGGCGACCCAGGTGGGGTGGGATGGGGGTGATGGGAGCCAAACTGCAGCCACGGCCAGCTCTTGCTCCAGAGTCAGTGCATTGCCAGACCTCCCTGTGCACGGGGGAAAGGAGCAGGGCAGAAGTTGGCCAGGCCTGCGTCGTGACACGGGGAGGTGGGCGAGGGCTCACAGACCCAGTGCCACATAATGGGGAGCAGTTAACCTTTCACTGGGATTTTGTGGCAGAGGGAAGAGCAGCATCCCTGCTCCTGGGCCGCTCTGCAGCCTGCACAGATGGGGGCACAGGGCTGGGTTTGCTCCCTTGAGGGGAAGTGCCGTTCTCTCGGCTGGCTGCTCTCGTGACTGTCACCACAGAAAGGTCAGCGCTGACGGAGCGGGGGTTGTGGTGGCCCATCAGGCCACCCCTCCCAGTCTGCTGTGGCTGGTGAGGGCTGCCCTTTCCCCGCTCTGCAGCTTCCCTACCACTGCGAGCATTTCGCTCCTCTCCAGGCCTATGAAAGCAACCATAAATACAGCTGCGTCCTGAGCTGTCATAAATTGTCTGGAGGCCAAAACACAGATTGCTCCCACACAATCTCATCTCTCACCTGCAGCCACACTGAGAGCTGCCTCCTCGGAAGGCATGAAGAGTGGAGGAGATGGATGGAGAGAAGGGCTGGAGTGTAACACTGCCCCAGGAAGACATCACGTTAATGTGGGAGATGTGACAGAAGGACACCGAGAGGCAGAGAGCGTGTGGGAGCGGGAGGCTTGGGAACATTTTGCTGCAAGAACATCATGACAGCTTCTTGAAATTAATGGAGGCAGAGGCAGGCACGAGAGGGGCTGGCAGTGCAGTAGCCCTGATGGGCATGCTCACCACAATGGGAAGCAAGGAATCTGAAGCCTACCTAGCTCAGCTGAGCAGCTTTCATTCCCCAGCCTCTGGCCACTTCGCACAGGGAAAGGAGAACACTTTCCAGCCTCCTCCATTGTCTCTGACAGTTTGACTGGGGCCAAGACATACCTCAGACAGCTCAAAATCAGAGAACAACAGAGACCATCCAAAAGCCTCTCCTGGCAGCAAGGAGCCACTCTGCAAAACACAAAGCCCCACTGCCAGCACCAAGCCACAGCATAGTCCAATCTCAACACCTGCATGAGTACAGTGATGGGAAGGGCTCTTTAATTCAGGCCTCGGTGGAGTTTTCAGCAGACTGAGCAATGCTTTCAATTTGGCCTGTGACACAGCAGGGCAAGACAAAAGCCAGCACTCTCGGGGAACACCTGGCCATACAGAAGTCAGGATAGCTGCTCACTTGCTTCTTTTTCTCTGAGGTCATTGCAAGCTGCCACCCAATAGCCCTCAGATGAATGCAGTCCAGGCTCTGCTTTCAATATGCACTCAGAAACACTGATTTTAAAAGTTAGGGATGGAAAAGCTCCTCTGGGGAGCAACATTAAGAATGAGATTTCCCTGAGTAAGCAACAGAAGATGAAATGAATAGACATCGATCTTCTCCTAAAGGACTTTGTGCACATGATGTTCCTAAATTCCTCATCTGGGAAGTACAGAGGATAATCTATAAAATCATTTTATTTGACAACACGTCCACTTCCAACACATAAGGCAACAACTGGATGGTTATTTGATTAATGTGGTAGAAAATACTGACTATCTCTTTGTGTGGACACTCTCATTTGCAGGAATTATTGCTGAGAAGGTTAAGAGGATGTGTCTGTGTGTGTCTGTGTGACTCTGGAATGCGAAACAGCTCTAAAAACAGTGCAAGTCAGGAGATGTCACATAGTGTATACCACTGAAACAGGCAGGGCTGTGCAAGGGCACAGTTTAGAGTCCCTGGTTGGATGCTGTTAGCCAGGATGAAAAGCAGCCAGGACAGCAAGGTAAACATCCCTGGGGGAGTGAGATGTACCAGGAGATGTTCAGTCACTTATTAATGTGAATCATTAGTGTGTACACCTTGGATCAAGCCACTGTGGTCTTGACACATCTTGATATACCCAAATCTTCATCTGATTTGCTGTGGGTGCAGGTTCCTGCAGCATGAAGTTCAAAGCATGTGGTACCAGTCTGACTCTTCCCCACAGCTCTTCCCCACAGCTGCAATGGGTTGGGGTTTCAATGTGAAGCTACAGATAGCTACAGGGCCTACCTGCTCTGCTAGAAGACCTCATAGATAAGTCATAGACTCATAGAATATGCTGAGTTGGAAGGGATTCATCAGGATCACTGAGTCCAACTCCTGGCCCTGCACAGGACACCCCAAGAATCACACCATGTGCCTGAGAGCATTGTCCAAATGCTTCTTGAACTCTGTCAGGATGGTGCTGTGACCACTTCCCTGGGGAGCCTGTTCCAGTGCTCAACCACCCTCTGGGTGAAAATCTTTTTCTTGATATCCAACTTAAACCTCCCCCGACTCAGCATCATGTTTTTTCCTCAGGTCCTGTCACTGATCACTAGAGAGGAGAGATCAGCACCTTCCCTGATGCTTCCTCTTGTAAAGATGCTGAAGACTGAAATGAGGTCTCCCCTCAGTCTCCTCCAGGCTGAACAGACCAAGTGACCTCAGCTGCTCCTCACGTGGCTTCCCCTCCAGACCCTTCACCATCCTTGTGGCCCTCCTTTGGACACTCTCTAGTAGCTTAATGCCTGTTTTATACTGTGGTGCCCAAAACTGCCCACAGGACTCGAGGTGATGCCTCCCAGTGCAGAGCGATGCTGTGTGCTTGAGGCAAACCAGAAGGGATTAAATAAGGTTATGAATAGTGGGGATCTGTCTTTGCCCAGTTCACTGGGGGGTGGATATTTAACACAGCAATGTGACAGTGCTCACAGGAAAGGTGAAGAAGCCAGCAAGAGAAGCCTGATTTGATGCCCATGGTCATATGAAGTTGTGCATCAATAACCCAGAGTAACAAACTGAGCAATTTTGAAGCAAAGAATTATGCTGTCACATAGCCCAGACAAAGACAGGAAGTGTTTGAAGGGCAGAATCATTATGCCCAAAAGCAGGTTCACTAAAATCACCAAGGAGATGCTGAGTGATCTTAACTTCAAGAGAAAATCATGGTAATTTAAGAAACTATCCAGATTATGCCCAAGACAGGCAGGTTGCACACTGGTCTTAAGATCGTATTTATGACAGAAGACATTTTGATTCCCATGGGGATTATGGAGGGGAAGACAGGTTTTCAAGCATTCAGCTGCAGCCACTGGTAATGGTCACAGTTTGTTCTAGCAAAAAGGTCAAAACTGAAGGTGCCTTTAAGGTCAGATTAGATGTTGGTACCAATTAACTAAGCAGATGTCAACAGGATAGATAGATGAACCGTCGGAACACAGTTTCGAGCAGATCATTGATGTGCACATTGCTGATGTTTGAGTTACAGAAGAACTGGTGCTGGTGCAGAAGGTGGAGACAAGCCATGGCGGGCCAGTTTCCAAGAACTGGCTGTGCTGCTCATGAGGACCTTGGAAGAGCAGTGGTGCAAGAGTTACGCTACTTTGTGTAGCAAGCACATGGGGGACAGCCTGAACAGCTTCACTACCAGCCAGTCGGCTATAAAGTAACATAGTCAAAAGCCATCCCCAGAAATTGACTTTTTTGTCTTCTGTGTTTTCTCTTTTGTTGTCAAGTTGGCTTACGGGATAACCAGATGGTAACTAGTTACCTTTTAACTGAAATCAGCTGATAAATTATTATCAGATAACTATAATCTTATCATTAAAATAAGGTTCTTTGCAGTGCTAATCACTATATGACCTATGTATTTCTCCTGTCAAGCCTGAAGCCATACAAGCAAGTCAGTTGATACTTGCAAACATTAGTTTCTATATCCATGCAGTGCCTGTGATCCTTATTTCTCACAGGGGCTTGATAGGGGACAGTCTCTACTTGCTTTGTACTCCTAATGTGGAAGATGCTACAGTGATGCAGACAGAAAGAAGGTGAGGGAAAAGAGCAGAGAGAGCTTGAAGTGGTGGTGGAAGCATCACTTATTCACATGAGTATCAACTTATTATGCTTTGTCTGACGTGGTTCCCATTGGAAGGAGCTGCGCAATTCTGTAGGGCACCTCCTCTTCCTTCCTAAAGCCTATTTATGTCACAAGGGAACTAAAAGACCTCAGAAAATAGATCTGCAAACAACTATCACCCTGCCTCTGGGCAGAGCCATTCCTGACAAGTAGGCGTTGCCCAACTGCTTTCTAAAAGCAACATTATAAAGACAGTTTTCTGGACGATCTTTCCCTGTATTTCAACTCTTTACCCCTAGAAAGTCCTTTGTAATGTCCACCCAGACTGGCAAGGCGGGAGGGGGAAGAAGCCTTTGACACTGTCCCCTGGCGTGGCTCCCTGTGTCCTTGCTGTTCCTCCCACACAGGCAGGGTCTGAGACTGGCCCAGGAGACCCAGACCCCTTCTGCAAGCCTCTATCCCTGCCCACATGCAGCACACGAGGAACCTCTAAGAGACTCCTGCCAGGGCCAGGGCCAGGAACATCCAGCTCTGCTACAGCAGCTCACAGACAGGGGGAAAAGATTCACTGGAGAAGACACCATGCAAGAAGTGGCTGTATCCCGAGGTGGAGACAATGACCCCCGTCCAAAACCTTGTGTGACCCCTCATGCCCACCCCCCAGGACTGTGTGGGACAATGTGCAGGGCCACCAGGAGCTCTGGGGCTCTGCCTGGCTGGCAGTGTAGTTTGTTCACATCACACCAGATCTCCTAAGGCATAAAGGAGGAAATACTGACACAGAAAGGCATCTTCCCTTTGCGTATTCCTCACGTAATCTTGGCTAATTAGTAAATTGGCTCGTGCTTCAATTAGAACTATTGAAAATGCTTTAGTAGCTGACACATGATTATTAAAGGAGCATAGCCAAGACTAAGAGCTGTATTTTTTAGTCTTTAGTTGTGTGAGAAAACTTTAAAGTGTTACCAGTAAAAGATTTATAGTGATAGCTGTTAAAAAGATAAATCCAAATTAAAAAAAAAAAAAATTTAAATTGCCTGTCATGGTTCCTCCATCCCAGATGACAACACTAAAGGGGTTTCTTTGTCTTTCTGGTCATCTTAATTTTTCAATTTGTGCCTGTTTCTTGCACAGCAGCTCAGCCCTTGCTTCCCACTGCCACCCAACAGTGCCAAGAGACATCAAATGCTGCTAGCTTCACATGACAGTGTTTCACACCTACGTTGTACCAGTGCAAATAACTGTACCAGCAATGAGAAATCAGAGCTGCTAAGTTGCAAGTGAGCCCATTACACACTTCCATGCCATGCAAAAAAATCCTTAAGTGCCTAATATGTTATTCAGGGCAGCTCAAGAGATGTGGTATATCCATGTGTCAGCCATGGGAATCACCACTGGACCTAGTGAATGGCAAATGTATCACACTCAACTTGGAAGCCCTGAAGAGCTGGAAAGAGCATGGTAGGGAGGCACCAAAAAATGCTCCGTGTGCTTCCATAATGCTGTCAGCCCTGCCAGACAAGATATCCAAAGCACTCTATATTTCAAACATGATAAAATACTCCAATATACAGGGTTCTTCAAGGAAAGATGACACCGTTTGTTTTTAAGAATTTCTGCAAAAAAGGGAAAACCAGAGTTTGTTAAACCCCCTTTCTCTCAGCTGAGTCCATGTTGCTGATCGGCTGAGCCATTTAAGTTGGGTTGTACAAGCATAGTAGCCCAGCTCCACAGGTTTTCTCTTCCTCATTCAGTTTAATAAAGCTCCTTGGGTTTGAATATTGAAGCTGTGTGTACAGACACATGCAGGCCCTTGTCTGGCCTGCTCCAAGTCAGCTTCTTCTTGCTGACCCTACGAGACTTGATGCTTCAGGGCCAGGGGAGAGCAGACAAAATTTCAACAGCCTCTGGAGCTATTTGTTGAGGTCTGTACAATAAGTACATGTCTTGGACAAGCAATAATTCAACTTGGCAGCCCATGAAACCACACAGTTGAGGTGGGTATCAGCCTGGTGTAGGTGCAAAGCATTGCCAGGGCCCTGGGCATAGACATTTCTCTCCTCCCTACCTTGGGCAGGTTCCCAGGGGAACAGCTTCACTGAGGAGATTCTGTGCCCTTTTTCTCTTAGAAAGGAATTTTAGAAGGAGCAAACTTCAGCCACAACCACACTGTGGGGAGGGAGGAAGGGAGGAACGGAGGGATGGACAGTGGGAAGGACGGTGGGAGGAAGGGAGGAAGAGAAGAAAGCAGGAAGGAAGACAGGAAGGAAGGAAGGATATTTATTCCTTACCAAAGGTCTTTGAATTTTACTGCTTCCATCTGAGTCTAATACACCACAATAAACACCTATGATACCAAAATCCATCATGGGTATCAATGGCCGAAAAAAAGTACTAGAGATCTTTTGTTTGCTCTAGAGAATGGCTCCAAAGCTTGACAGGGTGCAGGACTGGGAGCATCCTGGACAGGACAGGGTGGACTGGACTACCTCAAAGTCTCTTGAGATGTCCTGAGCAAACACAAAACTGGGATTCAGCTGGAAGTGACCCCCTGTCCCACCACAGTGCTCCTGAATTCCACCTGCAAGACACACACTCGCCGTTGGCCGGTATTGGCAGAGCAGTGCTTCAAGCTGTCGCCCCTGGTTTTAGACTTTTTGCTGAAGGCATGTAGATTTGGAAGCTATATTTAGATGTCTTCTCTATTCTTCAGCAACAGGGTTGCCATGGAGATGCTGGTGAGGACGAGAAGGTGGGGATGGAGGGGGAGAGGAAGTTGAGGAATGAGAAATACAAGATTCAAAACAACCCTCAGCAGCCTGGGAAGGCTTTAAATTCCTCCTAGGGCAAAAACTGCTGGAGCCTGTTAGCTGAAATGAGCCCCTGGCATTGCCTGACAGCATGACCCTGCCATGCATTGCTCAGTGCTTTGTCATGGCAGGTTTGGAGAGACAAAAGGGGCTGGCCTTCATGCACTGCTCCTTTGGGAGAGTGTGGCCCCACTGACCTGAGCTTGCCAAAAACAGAACTCTGGGAACTCCATGAATATCCTGCTCCTGCCATGCTGCTTCACAAGTTCACACTGACTCCATACTTGGCCAGCTCCTGCCATAGCTGGGGTGGCTTTGTCTCTGCTGCCAACAGTAGAGGCAGACAAGGAGCTGTCCTACAACTACTACACTGCTAGTGTCCAGATGTTAGAAAGATAAATTACTTGTTGATAGAATTTCCTTGTTAAAAGTTTAGGGCTTGCCATGCTTCAGTGATCTCAGACCTAGGGGGAGGTTAGCAAAGCTTGGGGAGAAGCATGTACTGCTGATAGTGGACACAAAGAATGCAGGATTTACAGGCCACAAGGACATTTGGCAGAAATCCCAAAATAAGGAAGAAACTAATAAAGCCAACTCAGCAACTGTGCTGAAATCAGCTCTGACTGGGCAAAAGGTAATTTTGACAAGGGGAGATTGTGACCACCAACTCATGAAGCACCAACTCAGGGAACCGATGGACTCAAAAGAAGAGAAAGACTGAGCATGTAGACTAATTAGCATGAGAAGTAATGAGAAGCTGGTAGAGCGGAGGACTGAAATAATTTAACCAATAGGCGATAGAATACTAATTAATAAGAGCACTATGTAACTTGTACCCAATGAACATTAATGCCTTTGTTTGCGAAAATGTATAAATACTGAAAAGTTTTGTTAACCCTTATGCTAGCTTTGTGGATTTGTCACCCAGCACCCCTTTCTGCACAGAACTGTAAATCAGTCAAATACCTCGACTCTGTGTGTGGATCAGCCTCTTGCATACCAGGTGAAAGAACCTGCTTTGGGACAACACTGGCAATGAAATTCGGCTTTTCAAGAAAGGTCAGGATAATCGCCCCAACTCCCAGCACAGAAGCTGGCATATCTGAATACCCCTCTCTTTTCTGGCTCCTGCATGTGACAGCATCCACAGATTTCAGTGCTCAAAGCACATCAAAAAGGGTGGAGAGCAAAGGGAACTTTCCCATCACAAACGCCTCCAGATACCAGCCTCACAAGTCCCTCTGTCCCCTCCCTCACCCTGCTCTTCCCACACACCCACGCAGGTGCTTTCAGCTCTGCAGGACGGCACTCAGCCCAGCCACTGGAGCTGCGCTACATCCAAAGCAGCAAGGCAGAAATCTGTAGGAAATTAATGAGCTGCAAACAACACTGTGCAGCTGCCAGCCTGAAACGAGCCCGCTCTGCACACCGCAGATACAATTATTATATATGAACAAAAGGAGCTGGAGCTGGAGCTGGGGTGCTTTGGCTCTGGTCACAGGCTTCTTGTGACCAAGATAAGGGGCAGCACAATGAACTGCCACAGCAAAATCAAAGTTGCATATCCAACCATTTACATAGAGCCAAGATACTGCATCTTTATCCAAGGCCCTGTGCACTCGATCGGGCTCACAGTTCTCTTCTGTAGCACTGAAAATAGGGCAAAGGATACTCAGTTACACCATTTCATTTCGCTCTTTGGGGCTGTTTTATTTCTGTTTCTTACAGAATAAAAACACACTGGGAAAACCAAACAGGGCCATTTTCTGAATTTCCAGGAGCTCATGCCTTGGGAGAAGCTGCAGATTCCCAGAAGGAGGCCAGCCCTGCTGGGCTTTTACTTTCAGAATCCAGAGCTTTGCACCATTAAAAAACCACCTCCTCATTCATAAACTGAACAAAAATAACATCATCCGCCAGCTTTGCAGTGAGCCAGAGTGCTTCAGAAGGGTTAAATCTAGGAGAAGTGCAACCCTCAAGCCTCGATTAATGACCCAGGTTCAGTTTGAAGAGAGTTGGGCTGCTGCACTGCCTCCCTGCCTTGCCACAGCCTGGCCCCTTGCAGGACAGCCTGGCCCAGCTGCTCAGGGGAGTGCTGCACTCTGGCATGACCCCATCAAACAGACCGAGCACACCACAGCCTGCACAGCATTCAGCCACCCCGCAGGTCTCCTGTAGAATCACAGAATGGCCTGGGTTGGAAGGGACATTAAGGATCATCTAGTTCCAACCTTCCTGCCGTGAACAGGGCTACCTTTCACTAGTCACTCAGTTTCACAGGTTGCTCAGAGCTACATCCAGTGTGGGCTTGAACACCTCCAGGGATGGGGCATCCACAGCTTCTCTGGGTGACCTGTTCCAGTGCCTCACCACCCTCACAGCAAAGAACTTCCTCCTAATATCTAATCTAAACCTACTCTCTTTAAGTCTGAATCTACTTGCCCTTGTCCTGTCTCTACATGCTCCTGTAAAAAGTCCCACTCATCTTTCTTGGAGGCTCCCTTCATGTACTGGTACTGGAAAGCCACGACCAGGTCACCTCAAAGCCTTCTCTTTTCCAGGCTGAGCAATTCCAATTCTCTCAGCCTTTCCTCACAGCAGAGGTGTTCTATCCCTCTAATCTTTGTGGCCCTCCCCTGGGCTCACTCCAACAGGTCCATGTCCTTCCTGTGCTGGGACCCCAGAGCTGGATGCAGCACTGCAGGTGGGGTCTCACCAGAGCAGAGCAGAGGGGCAGAATCCCCTCCCTGGCCCTGCTGGCCTCGCTGCTTTGGATGCAGCCCCGGACGCACTTGGCTCTCTGGGCTGGGAGTGCCCATGGCTGGGTTATGTCCAGCCTCTCATCCATCCGCACCCCTAAGTCCCTCTCAGCAGGGCTGCTCTCCATCTGTTTTTTGCTAAGCTGCTAAATAACCCACATGAGGGACAGCTTCAACTCCTCCTAGGGTCCCTGACTGACAAGCAAGAATCTCCTCCTGTCTTCTCTACCTTGTGGTAAGACTTATCACCAAGGCCCTTCACCCATCCTAAAAACTTAGCCTACCCTGACTCCAGCATGCCCCTCAACTCTTGTTCCTATTCTTGCTGTCTAAGCCTCCCCCTACAACACCCTCAATACCTCAGACCTTAATAAATGATGCTCTGTCTTCTCCCTTCCAAGTTTTGATAATACCAGTGAACAACTGTACGACTTGACTGGTCCTGTCAAAGCCCAGCCACAACTCTGATGCCCTCTGGCACATATCTAACATTCACTGAATGTTGGGTTTGTGGGCTGGTCGTACATACTTGTCTCCATCTGCAGCTGGAAATTGCAGCTAATAAGACAAAATCATTCTCAGCGCTGGTTTGATACCCAGCTTGGTGACAGGTGCAGCACCCTTCAACCCAGCATCAGTAAACATGTCCTCAGGGATTTAGCAACGTGACACAACTGCTCTGAAGGCTAAAACCTCATAAAGAACTCTGTAATGAACCCCTTGTGGTGTCAGAGGAAGGGCTGTTGTTCAGTGGGCTCCCTCTTCGCCCTCCTAGCCCGTCCACTTTAAAAAAGCAATGCCATGACTCAATCAGGAGTTTTGCCCATTATAGGACCTAGAAAACTTTTTAGGACTTGAAATCCCAAGATAAAGATCTTCTGAAGAGAAAGGAAAAGGTGAGCCTGAGTTTTTTTTTGAGCTGATTTTGATTTTTTCTGAAAGGAGGTCCCATCCCAGCTCTCTGCCCAGCCAGAATATAATTGGGTTGCAACGCCATTGGTGCCTGAGCATCGCTTCCTCCCTGCTCCAGCCTCTGCTCTCTTCCAGCTCGTTTCACATGTGCCCTGCAGTGAGTGTCAGTGCTCTTACAAGGAAACTGCTGTACGCCAGGGAGACTGTCAGGAGCAGAAGCCTTCTGCTCTGTCTGTCTGTTTACCAGGGTGTCTGTCTGTGTTTATCAGTGGCTTATTCTATTTTTCAGAGGCTGTCCCGTGTTCCTTGCCATCACATTGCCCCATGCTTCCTTTGCCACCCTAGAAAGGCAGTGGAGTAAAATATATGCTGAGAAAGAAACCCTAAATGTTAAAAGCCCTTCAAACTGATGCCAATCAGCCACAAACTAGACCTGAATGTGCACCTCATTCATCTGAGGTTCTCCCCTGGCTTCTCACCTGTGGATAGACTGCACTTATCTTTGCTCTCCAGAAGTAGAGCTGAAGCAGAGAGGATATCAAAGACTTGCTTGGCTTCACAGGCAGCAATCAGCTGGAGCCGATGGGAATGAAACACACAAGTGAGAGCCCCCCCCTCACCACCACTGGCTCCCCAGGCACTTGCTTGGCCTTCCTGCCACCAGGAACAGCCCTGGCACCCAGGGCTGCTGCTGGAGTGGTTCTGGCTCCGGGCTGCAGCACAGCAGCTATTTCTGTCCATCTGCACAATCATTGCTGCAAGGGGGCCCAACGAGGAGTGAGTGCCCTGGGCCCTCCAGGTACCGATGTGTGCCCTCCTGGGTCAGTGGGTGCTGCCAGGCAGGAGCTTACCAGGCTGGGTCTTTGAAACCAGAGCCAGGCTCTGAGCAAGGGTCAGAGGAAATCATTTAGGGCTTTCTGAAGTAGTCTGAAAAGCCCACTTTCACTTGAGCTGTGCAAGACTCACAATCATGATGCTGAATCAGGGGAAAGGAGGCTGCCTGGGCAAAACATCACTTGGCCTAATCTCACAGCAACACAAGGTGAGTTGCATGTCCTACAACTGTAAAGGAGTCCCTGTGAACTCCTGCAAACCTGTTTCAGGTCTTAATGTTGAGAAAGGTCTGTGGCCTTGAGGCTGGAAATAACTCCCCATGAAGGACTTAGAGATGGTCTACAGGCAGAGGGAGCCTGCAGCAGTAAAAGCTGGCTCTGTCAGGCACACTTGCCTACAGACAACCAGGTCACATCCCACTTCCAGCAAATTAGAAATAATGCTGGGTTAGGTGGTTTGGGTTTTTTGTGGTTGTTGTTGTTTTCTTTTTTGGTTTTGTTATTAAATATTTACCGGTTGTCGCCTCCTGCAGAGACAGGCATTTGGAGACCTGTGACTGGAAAAAGACAAAAAAGGCTACTAATGATATTGCCATCTCTTTAAAAAGCAATGATAGCAACAGTCCCTCCTAGCCCTTGGAGCTTCACATATGACTCCGCTCTGACAGAGTGTGACTATACAGGATAGCAGCACTGGGCTCTGTTTAATTTTAGCCCAACTGCTCCAGATCAAATTTTCACAGCCTCCAATGAAAGACATGGCTTTTATTAGAGGCAAGAGTTATTCATTTACAGTCAAGATGGACTCCTTCCTTCTCATGCCTCAGCACAAATAATAACAGTTTTGCAGGCTAAACAAGGCTCTCCTGGCCATCTGTGAGACCCACTGAAGACTGAAAGATTGCCCAGGTGTAATTCAGGATAAAAATCTGATTTTTGGAACATTTAGCACTGCTGGGATTCAGTGCTGAGAGAGAGAGGCCCTAGCTCCACATTTTGAGCCAAGAAATCCTGATAGTGCAGAGATGCTAAAACCTCTTTCTTTGTCTTCTACTTCCAGCAACTCTGATTTGAAATGATGAGGAATGAACATGTGGGGCAGTTTGGGGGTTTTCTTTGATTTAATTTTTTATAGTGTTTTTTTTTTTCTTTGGTTTTATTTTTTGGTGTGGTTTTGTGCGTTGCTTTCACAGTAAGAGCAGATTTCAGATCGTTCAGTGTCATGTATTTGTCAAACAGGGAGACGGGCTTAAATCTAGTCCTTCCAAAAATGGATTTACGCAACATTGCACCCAAGATTGGATTCACCCTGAGCATCTCTGACACCATCTAGCTCCATTTTCTTATTTTGGGGGCTATGCACTTAGATGTGGCATTGTTTTCCCCAAAATGTACATGGCTAGGAGTCCAGTGCTGTTCTTCAGCTGCGCTCTGATGAGTTTCTTCCTGCCCCTCCAGGTGTTAAGGTTTTGCTCAAGTCAAGAGAGATTTATTATCTTTATTCTAATCTAAAGAGACCCTCATTCTCTGGAGCCCCTGGCAGAACTATGCCACCACCCTAGAGCTTGCTTGGCCGTTAAGCCAAACTCTGTGTGCTGCATCTTCCCCGTGCTCACCTCTAGCAACACTGGGGGCTGCCAAGGGCTGCCGGGCCTGAGAGAGCTTTCCTGAGCAGGACATGTCTTTTGGCTGGTGGTGGTTCCTGGCAGACTTCCATCAAGGCAAGATACAAGGCACATGCCGGTCCCATCCCGCCCCCCTTATGCAACCACCGCCGGCTAAAAATACAGCCGCAGCCCCTGCAGCCCCGGCCAGGCGAGATGCAGATTTAATGAGGCTTCCATGGCAACGGGCTTCACTTCGGCAGGGACTGGGATGCAGGGGACAGGGATGCTTTGGGGGAGAGGTGCTCCTTGGCTGGGGGAAAGCTGCACAGTTAAAAGCTTGTGGCGGTGGGGTTTGAGGGTTTTTTCCTTGCTGATATTAATAAAATCGTGGAGTGTTTGGTTCAGTTAACTGCAGTCAAAGAGGCAAGCTGTGTAGTATTTTTAACAGACAAACCTGGACCTACTTCTGCCAAGGGAATAAATATTTACTAGTCAGCCTTAATTAAACTCTATCACCCACAGGCAGAAATGTTAAAACAGGGATAAATCAAGGAGGCTGTTTCAGTCTACCAATACTATAAACAACTTTTTCAGTAAAAAGTGGGTTTCTCAGGGAGTTGACTAAATGTAGCAGTAGAACTGGCCGGTACAGTCAGGATACCTGGGGACAGCTAAGGTCACAGAGGAAGTGGTATTGGTTTGTGTTTCATGGGTGACATCTTCTGTGCCAGTGCAGGGGGCGGGGAGGGAAACGCAGTACAAAATCAACACTGTTGATGAAAAATCTGGGATAAAAAAACCATTGCAAGCATGGCTTTTCAAAGAAGAATAAAACTGAGATTATTGCCTTCTCTCCTCCATACTGATCCTCCTACACTGTGTGCAAGAGTAAGGACATGTGCCAGCCAAAACCCCATTTTGGTGTGTATAGCTCTAAGTACTACATCAGCAGCTGCTGTCCTGTGGCTCACAGGTGTTTATGGATCTATGGATTATTTCTGTGAAATGTGGAAAATACCTTGGATGAGCTAGCCTATTACTAGTCAAATTAAATTTGCTATTCAGAAGGTGACACCTTTGCTGGAGCGTCACAGACCAAAGTCTCTGTTTCCATTATAAAGGCACAGTATTTTTCCAAA
Source organism: Oriolus oriolus (assembly GCA_013400235.1). Classification (NCBI taxonomy): domain Eukaryota; kingdom Metazoa; phylum Chordata; class Aves; order Passeriformes; family Corvidae; genus Oriolus; species Oriolus oriolus. The sequence continues at coordinate 132,030 of VXBT01001141.1, read as the reverse complement.
ATGCAGATTTTTTTCCCAGGAATTTCTTCTCACTTCCTCCACACAGTGATATTCTTCTTTGTCCTGGGATACTACTTCCTATCTAAGGACTAATAAGAATAAAAGCAACTCAAAAAGTAAAGGTAAATAGTAACATCTTCACTTCAGTCATGAGAAACTGAGGCATGATAAAATATCATGGAAAAAAGGAATGCCCAACCTCTGCTCAAATCTACATATTTGGCACTGGGAACTTACAAATCAAGGCCCTAAGAACTGCTGCTTATTTTTGAAAATTCTGGCAAAATCAGGTGCCTCTGAATGAAAACACCCCTAAAATCAAACAACCCAGCCTGGCACCCAGACATGGTTTGAACCCAGTATATCTGAATGTTAAAATCAAAAATCACTGTTTTCTACTTCTTTCTGCTCAGGTCCTTGTACTCAGACATCCTTCAACTCAAAGCAATCTGCCCAGTACCCTTCTCTCTAGAACGAGCCATTCCTGTTGACGTGAAAAGTCATCACTTGGAGGCACCGAACCCCTGTATAAGCTGATTTTGTATACATTAGCTCCCATCTGTTACGTCTCTCCTGCTAAACCAGGTTCATGTCCTGCTGTAAGCCTACCGAAACACAAGAGGCATTTCACAAACCGTAACAGGAAATCATCTCTTTGCCCCACGGAAAGGGTCTGTTCCTAGGATGAAACGTGGCTCGTGTTAAACTACACACAGCACTAAAACTGTTGCCACAAATTAAGATGTCAACGGCACCAGGAAAATTTAAGGGACCCGTGCAGAAAACTGTCCACAGCTGCTTGCTAAGGCAGGGACATCTCCAGCACTGCAGCAGCCCCAGTCCTGACCATCTGGGTTCATCAGGCTGGAACGAAAATACTGTCTGTTCAGGCATCCTCCTTTCTTCCTCCCCGCTCCTCAAGGTGCACACACAGGGCTCTGTAAGATCTCCCCTCCTCTGTGGCACCATGGCTCGTGCCAATTCAGTACAGCTGGTCGCTGGTCTCTGTGCCATCTCCTCTTTGCAAAGGTGATGGATGCACAGGTTAGACCATACAAACCTGCTCTCTCAGGATATTGTAGTCTGAACCTCAGTGGTCACATGTCAAGATTTTTCTCCTTTCCCTTGAGAGCTCTATTAAAAATAACTTTTGACATGAAATAGGCCTGGACAGTCATTTTGCCTTGTACAGCAATGCAGTTCAAAACCTGATCTCATTACCCCACTGAGTTCTGAAATAAATGAGCAGACATCAAAGTTGTACACTCCCTACTCTGCATTGACAGATGACAGTGCAACGGAGGAGCTAGAGCAGCATCTTCATGATCAAAGAAGGTCCCTGTGATGCAGGAGCACAGCACTAGTGGGGCATGGAGTAGTCAGCCATGTCCACACCTTTACTCGCACAAAGGCCAATTTTCGTTTAAAATTACAGCATGATCCACTATCATTCCCCACAACGTGGAGTTAAATTATGAATGACACATAGGGAGAGCAGAGGCCTCTTCCATCTCAAGCTCCTTAGCTTAACCTTGGTTTCCTAACCAAAGCAACCACAGTACTGGGGATGCCACCATACAGTCCTTGCTCTGCCTCTGACAGCGTCCGCCGTTGTGACTCTAAAAAAGTAACTTCTTTCCCCACTTGTAAAATGGGAGCAAGTGCTCCTTTGCCTCTGAAGCATGTCATAAGCATGAGTACATTAATATTTCAAAACACTTCAATATTATGGGGGAGAGAACACTCGAAATGCATAAATAAACAGAAGCAAAGTTTTTAAGGAGAGGTAATATGCTTTACTAGCTCAACTAATATTGCTCTATGAACTTCTTAGCACATGGGATTTGTGCCCAAAATGTACTCAGTTTCAAAACTGGGATTTCTGTTTGAGCCTGTATAAAAAGGTTTGTATTGCCTTAAATTGTCTTTTCCATGGAACTCATACCAATCAGCTGGGCGCAAGTTTCCTCTCCCTGGAGACTTATATCCTTAGGCCATCACAGTTTGCAACAACATAAATAGCTAATTAACTTCTTACTTAAAAGTAAGAATGCAGTAAGAAGGCATCCTCAATTCCTTCTGGAAACGCTTGAGCTCTCCACCACAGCTCCGGGTTCAGACATCCTAAGATGAAACCTACAAGATTTGCTGCAACAATATATTCCACCGTTATTGCACTATATTTGCTGCTCCAGTCATAGGGAAGGCACACGGAGAGATGATTTGTCCTATAACCGCCCACCTTGCTAAACAAGTTCATACAACGTGGTGAAACAAATGCTAACTCTCAGGAAATGGCAAGACACAGAACTTAGCAGGCCAAGCCTTTAGGAAGGCTCTTGAACGTCTGTTCAGTCCTCACGAGGTCTGAGGAGAGCCTGACTGAGACAAGCTGCTGGAAGACTGACCTCAGTCTCACAGCAAGGGCAGTCGCTACCTTTTAAGAAATACAAAGTTGCTCCTGGTCTCTTCTAAAGAGCGAGAGCCCAGGTGAGTCTACCAAGGACATCTGAAAAGCACAGTATGTTTGGGGATGAGCAGCCACGCTGCAGGAACTGGAACCATGTAGGCTGTCCCAGAGAATTCCCTTCAGAGCCCAGGGCCCTGCCCTGGAGGACAGGAGCAGAGGAGATGCCCCAGAGGGGACATCCCAAAGCACCACCTCTCCTGCCTGCCTTCCTCCAGTCATGCTGTCATTCCCAGACAGGCTGGAAATCTTGCTTTACACTACATATACAAAATGAGATAACACCTTTTTTGGCCCCAAAGCAACTCTCACAGGGTTTGCACATGGGTTGTTTTCACACCTCACTGTGAGGCAGAGAACTCTGGCAGGTTTCCACCTCACCAGGCAGCTCAGCCACCTGGCCTCAGATATTCTCCACGCTTTTTTGTGTTCTCTCCCTTTCCAGAATTTTTCCTTAGGGATGCTCTTAGCAGGGCAGTCTTCCTGGACACTGGCCCCATTTTTCTTCCCTTCCCACCCTTCCTGGCTCCACTCCCAGGAGCTCCTGTACAAGATTTTCTGGATCCCCAGGAGGACCAACATGGGACTAGTCAATGGTGCAGAGACAGGCAGGGAGCTGCCTGTAAGGGAGATGAAGCTGTCAAGACGGCACAAGCCTGGCTTCCATGGACCTTCTCTCTGCTGGCAGGAGGGTGTCCAGCAGCATGACACTGAGACAGGGACATGTGGCACATAACCCGAATGAAGGCAGGTCGGCTCAGCTCCTTAGTCCGTTTCAGGAGCCCTGCTGCGTCCTCGGCTCTCACAAACCAAGAAGTCAGCAGATCTGTCAAGAATGATAAAACCTAGCTACGGACCCTTAGACCTCTGCTTGTTATCAATTATGAGGCTTGCTGGCAGCACTTAGAGGCTTGCTGTGAATAGGAAGGCCACAGTCATTACTAGCAATCTGGTCTCCTACAGGACCCCACACGTCCTAATGTCTCACACGCTTTCTTCATGCATTTACCCTTGCAGCATGCCAGTGAGATGGGAACCAAAGGAAGAATTAAGGTAGGAGCTGTGGCTCCCATCCACAGCATCCAGCTGGCACCAGAGAGCTCCTGGCTACTGGCTCCTGTCTGGGAAGAAGACCCTTCCTTAAAAAAGGGTTGCTATAGATGGCAGCTAGGGATGGAAAAGGATGCCTGAACACTGGCAGGGTCTTCAACCAGATGCCTTCAACCAGATTGTCCAGAGAGATTTCAGTGGCTGAAGCTACCACCCCGTAAATCAGAAGCATGCATAGCTCCCCGTGGCTGCTCCAGGAATGAACCCCTCTCAGCCAGGTCAGGCTGGCCCCCGGGCAGAAACCTGGTATAGCCAGGGCCACCTGAGTTAGAGCTGAACTTATTGAACAGGCACGTTTTTACACTTACCAGCTGAGAACTGGGCAGCTTGCTTCTCTGAGTGGAGCACTCAGAGCCGGGCCCAAGGCTTGGACAATGCGCTACGGTTTTGAACCCCTTGCAAAAGCATCTCTTCTACTTCACTGCTTTTCAAACATTAGTAACATGTGGGCAAGGAGGAGTCAAACTTTGCCTTGTATTTCGCTTGATTTACAAGAGCTCATAAGACAAGGCTACACACAAAGATAGAAAGGGGTTTTTTCTGTTGTTATTTTGTCTTAAGAATAGGTACACAATCTGGTGTGCTGGCTGTAAAGGGAAGTCTGTAGTAGATTACACCCTCCTTGCAGGCTGTTGTTGCATTTGGGTCAGGCAACAGGAGAGGAAAGAGAGAGAATAAAATCATCACACTTCTTTTTCTCCCCTTCCCATACTCTGGATTTTAGAGAATGAGCTAGAGATGAAGCTCCTGTTAAAGCACGTTTAACAAGCAGCTCTGGTCTGCAGCTCATGCATAAGTGATTCTCTCAATCTGAGTCCTGATCACCTCTGGGGAACAGCCTGCCAGAAGCACCAAAGGTGACAGATGTGTAGTGTGTGTTTTGGATAAAAGCCTATCTTCTGCATAAGGTAGCTAAGAGATGGTGCCTAAATTGAGCCTTGCCTTATTACCCAAAATGAAGACATTTACAGGCAGCTATTGTTTTGTTAAAGGGAAGGAAAAATAATCTCTGTGATGGAAGAGGAGGGAATATAAGACAAAGACTAAAGCAGTAACAGCAGAAAAACTACAGTCTGAGTAAGAAACAGGATTCAGTCTATGCAAATAGCTGGCTCTCACCATGTTCTTTTATCTCAGCCAGCTCAATCCCGGGGCTAGGGACCAGAGGAGGGTTTGCTTTTGTCCTTTTGGGTTTTGCTATTCAATATAACTGCTCAAGTTAAAAGGGGCACCATGAATCTATATTGTCAAAAGGAAAATCATTAGCTCAAAGCCCTAAAGAAGATACGTACCAGCTCCCACATGACTGGTAGCATGCCACAGTCACTTCCTACCCCATATCAGAAACCTACCCACTGCTTTAACCCCATTTTCTGAAAAAGCTGAGCATGAACTCACGAAAGAGACCCTGTCTGTTAAGCTCAATGGGAGGGAAGAAAACCTCACATAAATGCAGTGAAGTTGTGTTGCCTTCTCCATGCACACAGGGAGCCTGCCATGCTCCCACCTTGTTTGACGCAAGGTGGATCTGCAGTCTCTTTCCTCCTAAGACCCGACAAAACAGGCTGCAAGGCTGAGTTTATTGCTCTGTCTGGTATCTTCTCATTTGGCTCTAATCCCCTCCAATATACATGCAATATTTCAAATGCTCTTGCAGAGATGGGGCTCTTCTGAAGACCTGACATTTTTATAGCCCTGGCAAACCATCCATTTCTATTTAATTTAGTTCTTGACAGAAATAAATATATGCACTGAGATTTACATACAGGTAGACAGGCCAATATTTTCAGGCTTGCGTGCTGAGGGCTGCATCTGTACTGCAATCACTGCTGTAGCTATAGGTGGTGTCAAGCTCCTTGTGTTGGCTATCACCAGCTGCTAGCAACACAGCCATAGCAGTGCAGGGCTCCTCATAGGCTAAAGCTATCTGCAAGTCTGGGGAAAAATTAATTTACTCTCTTGCTCTCCAGGTTACTGCAACTGTTTAAAACTGTTTAAAAGCTCCCAGGTCTCCTTCTAAAAGCTGCAGTCATAGCACAAATGTCTCCAGAATCAAGGGCCTAAAACAGAGGTTTTATCCTTTCTGCACCACAACCGCCCCCCAAGATGCTACATGAACACAGGTCCCGCTTCCTCTTCACATTTATAGTAGTCTCGTTACCTCTGCTGGAGAGCTGGCTTTAGCCTCTCCAGACTGCTTACTAGAGTACACAAAGCTCCTGCCAACCCTGGATGGAGGACCTCCTTGATGTCGGGACATTGCTGCTGCCTACACCACCATGGCTGCCCCTGTGGCAGGGGAAGCCAGGGCTGAAGCAGGCAGCACTTGATCTCACCCCTGCTGAGGGACTGGAGCATCTCTCCTACGTGGAAAAGCTAAGTGAGCCAGGACCGTTCAGCCTGGAGAAGGAAAGGCTCTTATCAATGTATATAAATACCTAGAGTGAAGATGCAAAGAGGACGAAGCCAGGCTCTTGTCAGTAACACCCAGTAAGTGCATCTGAGGTGATGAGCACAAACCAAGACAGAGAAGATTCCTTGTGAACATCAGGAAACACTTTTTTACAAGGGTGACCAGGAAGGCTGTGTAGTTTACATCCATGGAGACAGTCAAAATACACCTGGACAAGTTCCTGCGTAACTGGCTCCAGGTAGCCCTGCTTGAGCAGGGGGATTGAACCAGATGACCTCTGGGGCTCCCTTCCAGCCTCAGCCACTCTGTGATTCTGTGAAAACTAAATAACCAGGATGACAAAATGTGAAATGATCAGTGTGAGATTCCTCCCTTCAATGGAGTAAACATTCTTCAAAGAGCACAGCAAACCAGAAATGGCCCAAATATGTTGCCATGTGCTGGGAGTACCATGAGAAAACTATTACAGGAACAGTATGCTCATGCTGATGTTCTGCCTGGGACTTGTGCAAGGTCCGGTAAGACTCAAGCTGATGGTAGCAGTAATGTCTTTACTGCGAGCTCCGTTGCCCTGGCCTGCATGTTTTAATTAACACATTGGTACCTACCTCCTTCCATCCTGAAAATACTTGCTATCCCACTGGATTAACACAGGGAACAATTTCCTCTCTGCTTCCCTGATTCGGTGACATGTCCACAGAGGAAAGAGGATTGGTGACCCTTGTTCTGAGACGGATTAAACCACTGGCTGGACTTCCACAAGCAGATTAAGGGAAATGACTGCCTATCCCTCTGTTCTGAAAGGAAAACTCACCCCGATCATTATGAAGACTGAAAATTGTTGAGAGAAAAGTCAAACCTTGCACTCCTGGGATCTTGAACTAGAACAGCCAGTGCAAAGGGGTTAAAAGGATGTTAAATGTTTCGGTGACTGAAAGAACACAGAAGCCAACTTATTAAAAATCCATATGGTAGTCAGTGGCTCTTAGACCATGGTCTGTGGGGCACCAGTGGCCAGCAGAGTGTCCCTACATGCTGCTGTTGCAATAACAAACTATCTGTCACTTTTCAAACAGGGACCCACCCTGCCCTTTCTACTCCTGTCCAAGATTCACAGACTTTCTCAAGACTATTTTTGACCAGCTGGGCTGAAAGAGGACCTTAGCCTGTCTTTCTGCACCAGGCTGTCCTGAGGCTCCTTTTGATGGCAGACTTGAAATGTGGAGAGGGAGCCACAAAAATGCCCAGCAGAGGACTACAAACCATCTCAGGAGCACTTCAACTTGTTCATCAAAGGGTCTGTAAAGAAAGCAAGCAAACAGCGTGTCATGTTGGGCAGGGTGCTGTAACCAGCCAGCTGGGCCCACTGCTCTGAGATTTTCCACTTGTACTCTACCTGTGATTTTCACTAATTTTCCCGTTTGGATAATTAGCCTTGGCATTGTGTTTACCTCAGGGAAGAAACGGGGTCAAGAACTGAGAGTCTGGAAAAGGAGAGGAAGATGATGGGGAAGCTAAAAATGTCAAGAGGAACAATTAAAGGAAATCCCCAGGTGCCACCGTATTAGATGATTTTCAAAAGCAAAAGAACAGGAATTCCCAAACCCCCTTCATTTTCAGCTCACTCTGAAGAGCTCTCTTACAGGGTTATCTTGAATAGATGCATGTCTGATAGAAAAAGCTGACGTGAAATCTTGCAAAAACAAGGTCTCTCATGTTTCTTTAACTTCAGGGCCAGAAAATCCACATAGCAGTCTTCATCTATTCAGGGTCTGTGAGTGCCTTCTAGCCCTTCGTTAAGCAACGTGACTAACGCTTGTCACGTGTGCTTTATTAACACTCCCTTACTCCCCGCAGGCTCTGGGTGCAGAAGGCTCTGGATACAGCACGGAGTTTTGCCTTTATGGGGTTTAGGGGTTTTCTTTGTTCAGGGTGCTTGCTGCTGTGCGGTCCTGTTGGCCACAGGAGGGTGCCCCACATTTAGAGAGGGAGGGGGCAATGTCTGGGGAGGTCTCTTGCTCCAGGGCGAAGTGACTCCACTGCCTGGCATGGGCTGCATGTGGCAGAGCAAACCACACAGCACCTCGGCAGGTGCAGCTCGAGCCTGCGCTGAGTTTAACCACAAACATCACTGTCACAGATTATTGATCCTGAGCACGGGACTAGGGTGGGATATACCTCTTGCTGGAGGAGAGGACACCTACGCCTGACAAACCTGACAAGGCTGTGCGAAACACCTCACATGCCTAAGCACAACCAGCAGCAGGCTAATCTCACCTGGCACACCAAAACAGGCCGGCTCAACACTCATCAATTCTTGAATCTCCGTCATGATACAAGCAGTTTTAAATCAGGCATCTGAATGAAGTCAGGGCTGTTACAAGGGGAATCCATCCGTGGGTAACACATGAAGAATTTTGTTTCTTTCCTCTCGGTGTGGGCAAACAACATCGTGAAAATCCCAGCTACTTCGCTGTGGTGACCTGAGGCAGTAGGTGACCTTATCTCTCAACCAATCTTAGCAGTGCCTCCGTCTCCCTCCCCCTCCACGCTGGGGATGGCAGAGCAGTGCCGCTGGCACGCACAGTGAGTCAGCAGCCCTGCAACTCCCCGATCATGGAAATGTTCCCGTTCCCATGGCTTGCTCACAGCTTTGCAACTAAGATGGGACACCCCAGTTTGTGACCAAAAAAAGTCTTGAACCAAGGCAGGTCCTCTAAAGCAGTCAACACACCCATCAAAAATGCTCTGTCTGGGCCAGGGTATATGCAGAGGTTTGGTCCCCACCACAGGCAGCCTGCAGGAGCCTTGCTGCGGGCATCACTCTCCAGAGAGTGGAGCCACCTTCCTCCAGTTCACAGGGCCTGCAGGGAATTTTAGCTGATGGTGGGATGGGATGGTCATGCAGTATTTCTGAGAAGTCAAAACAGTCAGTGAATGAATGGTGTGTTTTGAGTTTCTCAGCCAATGCTCCTGTGAGTAAAATGTTATTATAGCTAGGAAAAAAGATACTCTCTGAACTTTTGCTGCTAGCATCTGAACTGAAGCCCACTCCTGAGATTTCAAAGGAGTTTCTTTAGCTTTTTAACTTTTCACTGCTCTTTGCATTTCCATGCCTGGACAGTGAAAAGGCTAAGTAGACTAATGCTGTTTAAAGAGTGTGCAGATCGTGTTCAGCATCAGCCTGGCAATGCCAGGCCTCTTGAAGTTCTAGCCTCAGCTTCTGTGAAGAGACCTGAACTCATTTAAACACTCCAATTCTGCCTATGCTTTTAATCAAATCCTTTGAGATCACCTTTGGGGCTCACTGTCTTTGTTCTGCAGCCAAGAGCATGTCCCACACCTTTATGCTGCTCTGACTTCAGCCATAGTCAGTGGCTCTTTTCAGACGGAGCAGCACGAACCAGTAAGGACCAAACCCAAGGCTTCTGTGTTTGCTTTGTATGGTACCAGCTTGTCCTGCAATAATGAGGCCCCCACTGCATTTCCGTCACACCTCAGTCACTGTACATCACTGGTTCTCTAATGAGGGTATTTCTGAGATAAGGGGGGCTGAACTCTGAACCGTCAATGACAAAGGTGGTGCGGCTTTTTGCCTGCCTCTCAGGATGTCCCCTATGAGGTCTGGATGTCTCTAAAAAGAGTCAACTCCTCCCACCAATCTTCTGTGGTTTCACCCCCTCTCTGTGCTGGCACCCAGACAGTGTCCTTTACTGGCTACTCACCTTCTCACCAACAGAGATATCACCAGGAAAGCACACTCCTTTGTACCTTGCATAGGAAGTGTTCACAGCCTTGTGACACTGATTTAAGGAAATATTCACCACAGAATTCCACTTACTACTTCCAAGTAGTTTGTACTCATTCTTACTGACTTTGACCACGTAAGAAACTGTAATGGTTTAATTTAAATAGGGTTAAAATCTGGTGCAAACCACAGTAGAGACATCAAGTAGATCCCTAGCTTACATATACTTTTAAAGAAACAACATGATTTGTTCCTTGGTGTTCAAGCTACAAGGTTAATCTAGTATTAGCATTCAGATTTGCAAAAAGCAATAACCTGTTTAAGGGCTATCTGTGCTAGATCTGACTGTTGATCAGCCTTTTAAATTTAAACAACAGTGCATTATGACAGGCTGAGAGAGCTGGGTTTGTTCAATCTGGAGAAGAGAATAGTCTGGGGAGACCTTATTACTGCCTTGCAGTACTTAGACGAGGCTTTGAAAAAAGAGGGAGAGTGACTTTTCACACAGGCAGATAGCAATAGCACAATGGGGAATGGTTTTAAGCTAAAAGAGGAAAGATTTAGCTTAGATGTTAGGAAGAAATTCTATTGTGATGATGGCAAGACACTGAAACAGGTTGCCCAGAGAAGTGGTAGATGTGCCATCCCTGGAAGCGTTCAAGGCCACATTGGATGGGGATTTGAGCATCAGGAATGATACTTAAGGACCCTTCCAACTCAAATCATTCTAAAATTCTATGATCACTACTACTGGAAATGGCAATGTAAAACATGAAAATATTAAAGTATTCCCATCAGTCTTTAAAGATCACAACTATATTTTTAAAATTCATTTTGGTCTCAGAATTGGACTCTACATATCCATCCCCTGCTGTAAATTCACTCCTGAAATCAAATCTGTCAGTGGCATGGAGTTTAATTTGATCTTGTGACTCCCTCCAGCACTTGCTACTAAGAGCTAACCCATTACATTCTAGACAACATATTAAGCTGTGACATAACAGCAGGGTCACACAGACATGGGTAAGAAGCAATATGAGAGCCCATAAGCACCCTGATCCTTCACTGCTGCCTGTGCTCTGAGTTACTCATATTCTGCAAGGGCAGAAAGATGATATGGATTTCTGCTTAGAAGCCTGAACCACGATGCAATAATCAGAAGCCAGAGGTTAGTTTTAGTCCATCACAGAGGTGACTGTTAAGAAATCACCCAGAAAACTCTGACCCAGAGGGTTAGGGTGGAAAAGAGAGAGAGAGGTGCACCTGGTTTCCAGCTACAAGTACCTCAGCAGGTTGCACGTACAAACCTTTGGCAGCTCATAAAAAGCAGTCATCTACACATACGCCTACTCATCCCTGTGGTGCAGGCTTCCAGATAAGAGGTAGTGCTTCTCTGCAGTGCAAATGATAGGTGTGGTGATACACACAGCAATGCATGCTAACAGAGTGTACCAACACTGATACCTACATGCTTAAACACCATCCTCACCGGGAGACACGGGATCTCCTGCCTGCCCACACTGTTTCCTCCAGGAGAGGATGTGCTGCCGTGCCAGACTACAGTGCCTTTGGTGGCAGCATCACCTACTGATGGGTGAAGGATGGCAGCCGTCCTGGGGTGGGGAAGTGAACATTAGGCAGAGCGTAGCCTCTCCTCCTTCTTGCTGCCCAGGAGATGAGGGTGAAGAGGAAAGAGGGAGAAGGAGGCAGAAGGACCCTGGATCCACCAAACAAAGTGGTCTCCACAGACCTGGCCTTGGACAGGGTAGCAGGAAACCTGCATATTCAGAAAACCATCCATTTGGCCTAGTGTCTTAGGAACAGAATCAACAGCAGGAGAGAAAACTTTAAGAGTTGCAATTGCACTCAGATGAAAGGGCTGAAAGACAACAGCCACCATACAGATGGGGCTTCGCTGCCGCTTCACCCCTCTTACGGTGGAGGAGAGGGACAGGTCTGAGTGGCAGAAAAGGAACTGTACTTGTTTGCTGGGTTGGGGATAGAGTTCACTTACTTCACAGTAGCTAGGATGGGGCTGTTTTGGATTTGTGCTGAAAACAGGCCTTTTCTGCATCTTGTATCACTCTATCTGCCAGTAGGCTGGGGAGGGGCACAAGAGGTTGTGAGGGGACACAGCTGGGAGAGCTGAGCCCAACCAACCACAGGCATATCCCACAGGATATGGCACCATGCTCAGCATGTAAAGCTGGGGGAAGAAGGAAGAAAGGGGGTACGTTCAGAGCGACAGCGTTTGTCCTCCCAAGTAACCCTTGTGTGTGATGGAGCCCTGCTCTCCTGGGGATGGCCAAACACCTGCCTGCCCATGGGAAGTGGTGAATTAACTCTTTGTTCTGTTTTGTTTGCACCCACAGCTTTTGCTTTCCCTATTAAACTGTCTTTATCTCAGCCCATCAGTTTTCTCACTTTTACCCTTCTGATTCTCTCCCCAGTCTCACTGAGGGGAGAGAAAGAGAACAGCTGGGTGATGCTTAGTTGCTGGCTAGGGTTTAACCATGAGAGCCTCACAAGGGGAACACCTTTCAATTTCCACAAACAAACAAGAAAGAGAAGAGGAAGCCTTGTCCTCAGAATCTACATCAGACAAGAGTTTGGGCAAAATCAGGCTATTAACTCCAGTAAAAGTCTCTCAGAGGGCTCCTTCCACCAGCTTTAATCTGGGATGCCTGCCCAGGAACAGACAGCAGTCGTGCAGGTTCTTCTTCTCTCCTACAGTCATGTATTTCAGACTCCTCTTTGAACAACCTACCCTTTGTCAACCCCGAGAGTAGAGATCTCCACAATGCATCTTCCAGGTGCAGAGTCAAACCTACCAGAGTCTCAAAGAGACTACAGATCTCACGTTTTGATTCCTGATTTCAGAGCAAGGGTGCTCAGATCTGTATCTAGAGTAGCCAGAAATGTAGGGCTGTTGTCTCTGGGTTGCTCTTACTGGACCAGCATGTGACAATACTAGGTCACTGCAGAAGCAACCAGTGCTTCTGTGGCACTGGACAAAGCAACTGCTGGAGATGTGGGCCAGGTACTGAGGGATAGACCTGAGAGCACTCTTTGGAGCATTTGGCACCTGGAAGTCTGAGAAAAAGACCTCTTAACAAGCTTCTTGTTAGCTTCTTCCTCATGGACATTTTTGGCTCTCATGAATGTAAAATAAGCTTTTTCTATAAAGATGCTGATGACACAGCTGGCAAAATCCTTCCTTGAACATGTTCAGGGAAAGCTAAGGAAAGTAAAGACAAGACATTTCTGTGGGCTGCTATGGTTTCCTTTGCATCTCCCATAGCACAGGACCTGGAGTAGCTGCCCCACTTCCCACTTCCCTAAGCTCCAGCCAATGAGACCTGCTGTGAAGGAACAAACCAGAAGCAGCCTCAGCAGACTCCCCAAACCAGCTCTCCTTCAGAGCTTCACCCGGGACCTTCATGCTCTCCTGCAGAGGGGAGCTGCTTTTCAGCTCTTGCCCCCAGTCCCTGCCCCAGCTACACTGCAGTTGTGTGTCTATCACGGCTGTGCCTGCCAATGCAGTTCAGACTGTGACCCACTCACCATCCCTGTCTCATCACCACAGACCTCTCCTCCTACACATCCCAGCTCTTCCGTCACCAGGCTGTGCTCAACCTGTGCAGCTGCTGTTTACCACTGACACTACACACCACCGAGCCCTCTGGCTCCAGGCACATGCAGGCAGCTTGTTCTGCCTTCTGGGCAGCAGAAAGCAGGACACTAAAGCACATACAGACACACGTGCTTTCTGCTGCATCCTCCCACACTCCCACAGATTCTCCCATCTCCTGCCAGATGACCACCTGCAGCGGTGAGGGAGTCCTTGCAACTTAGGCTTGATGTTATTCATCCCTTATTTCCAAAGGTGATGTCCAGTCTAGGAGTGGGCGAGTCTAACAGGTCAGTAAGGCATCCCAAGGTGCCTTCAAGAAGACAGGACATTTATAAAACAGGACTGTGTGGAATATCAGCTGTATTGCACATCATTGCACTAACTGCTACTTGCTCATACCTAGGTAAACAAAGAAGCCAAGAGTGCGCAGCCATTTCATTTTATTAATTAAAGTGACTGGCATTTATACAGCACCAAAGCACTTTGCAAATCTTAATTATGCTTCACAGCAGCTCTGCGAGGTGAAACGTGTTCCCATTTACAAACAGCAAAAATGAGACATAGTGAACTAAGCGACTTGCCAGTGTGCTCAGGAGATCAGTGGAAAAATTAGGACAGAATCCTAGATCCTGCTGCCTTCCGACCCCATTCCCTAGCGGCTGCTCCCCACCCTGTGTGCTACCCCACGGCTCTAACCTTGATCAGATACCACCACAGGGACCTCTAAGCTCAAGCAGCCACACGTGGGTGGGAGTAACACCAGCGCAGAAAGCTGAAATGTTCTGTTCTGCCTAAGAGATGCCTCAGGAATCTATAAAAATTGTATTATTTTTCATATACTGAAACAGGTGGAGAATCTAGAGCCAAGGCTTCAGAACGCCTCCAAAGTTCCTTTCACACCACCCAAGGCCACTGATTTTTATTGCGCTCACACTGGAGAAGACTGATACCGAGAGTCTTGGCACAGAGTTATTCCTACTGAGAAACATCCCCAGCAGCCAGAGGAGAAGAAGGGAGACCCTGGTCTCCCCAGCCTGCCTGCCCTGTCACGGGGAGAGCTCCCACACGTGCTCCCCACGGACGCACCAGTGCAAGGGCGGCACCGGACCTGGGGGCTGCTGGCAGTGACCCTGCCCAGCCGTCAGCATTGAGGAACAGACAGCAAGGGGATGGCTGAGGGGCAGAGGGGAAAAGGGGGAAGGCCACTGCTTGACACAGCATCAGGGGCAGAGTCTCTTTGGTTTGTGGGGAGGAGGAGGAGGGGAGGGGAGCGAGCAGCTTGACACTCCGCAGCCGCAGCGGGGATCTGCTCCCATCTCCCTTTGGGTGGGACCTTGCTCTGCAAAAGCACTGCTCTGGAAGCGAGTGCCTGCCTGAGGGGAACAAGCCTGACAGATCTTTTGCACAAATAATTGAATTATTTTTAGATGCTCAACACATCCTCTTACAAGACAGCTAGCCACACAAAGACAAACAGATCTCGCAGCCCCTTGCTAATCCACTGAAACAGCCAATCTCCTTAACCCTTGCAGCTCACAGATAGGGGCAGGTACATGACTTCCCTTGAAAAGGCACTGCATCTTGTGACTTCTACCCCAGACACTGTGCCCAAACAAAGCAGACCTGCGCCAGGGCTTTTTTTTTTTTTTTCTAAGCTTTATTTTATCAGGAGAAAGGTGCATCCAGATAGGATGCCAGCAGAAAGGGACCAGGACAGTCCAAGTGGGGGAGTGCCCTACAGCAGAGAGACCTTTCCTCTCTCCCTTCATTCCCTCCTTTGCTGTTTCTTGCAGCTTGACATATGCACAGGCATGATTCATCCCTGCCAAAGCGAAACAGGGTCATCAGCAGCCATCCCAAAAGCATGATAGCTGGGTTGAGGGAGAAGAGGTTATACAGCCCCAAGCTTAAAAGCTAAAGGCCTGGTTTGGTTGAGCACGGAAAAGAAACCCCTGGAGTCACCTTCTATTTTTCTTTGACTTTTCATTACTTTCACTGGAACAATCTGAAGCATCTTGCTTTAAAAGGCAGCTCAGCCTCAGTGCTTAGTGGAGAGCATTGTGCACAGCTCTGCCCTCACACCTCACAAGACCAAGGGTAGTGTCTGATCCCCATAGGCTGTATCATCACCTTTTTGTCTGCAGTGCATGTTGTAAACAGCAGGTCTGTAAAATCTTATCAGTTGAAGTAAACCTGTGAGATAAACAGCATACGGAAAAAAGATCCCTAAATACATGCATATACACATTCACACAAGGCTCAGGGGAGCCAAGGGCTGTATCTCAAAATTTCTTTTCTCCACATAGGCAGGACATAAAGATAATACCCTGATATTTCAGTGCTGCTCAGGAAATATCCCAACAAATATGAGTTTGGGTGTATTTCAACTACCTCTATCAGCAAATCTGCAAAATTCATGGAACTGGGACAAAAAGGATCACACAATATATTCACAGTGGCAAACATATTACTGCATCCAGGAGAGATGCAGGAATTGCCCAGTCACGGATGCTGGTATGGCTGTGTCAGTTCTGCTTGCTGCTAAATGCTTTGAAGAAACTCTCAACTGCTACAAGACAGAGAGAGGTGCTGTTCTAAAGCCAAGGCTGTATAATACTTTGACATAATACATACCTGGATGAATTTCTAGAACAGTTAGGATGTAGAGGCAACAGGTTGGATAGAGTGGTATTTCTACATCTCTTGAAATGAAGCTACAAAGGGTAATGATTTAACAGCATGTCCCGACCTCAGCAGATCCCTGCTCTGCTGCTGGGAGAGCCTGTGATGAGTTCTGAGCTCTGCAGTGTCCCTGCAAAAGTAGTAATGAGTCCTGCAGTGTGTGCACTAGTGCAGAGGAAAAGGCCCGGCCCTTCCCAAGATCTGGCCACAGTACCACAATCCTGCTTTATCAACAAACATCCACCAAAAAGTCTCAAAGTTATCAGAGTCCAAGCTCAGCCCAAGGTGCACTGAAAGGAATGCTAAAGTTAGCCCCAACTTCTGCAGACACAGCACAACTCCCATCACTGGCAGTGGGTCTGCAGCAACAAATCTAATTTACAGATTACTTTTCCAAATTCAGCAATATTTTCAACATAATTACAGCAGTATAAGACTCAGTGTTCCAGGTCTTAGAAGATCTTTAGGCATCCTAGTATCCATTTATATCTCCTGTTATCTGTGCTACAGTGCAAACTGCTATTTATGGAGAGCCTGTCTGCCAACAAGTGGTTTTACCTACTCTGAAAACATAAACCTGCAGAAAACCCTCTGAGATGCTGTATCAACAAATTAAACTATTACTTCTGGAATGATTACAGCTTTTTTTCCAAAACTGAAAAAAAAAAAAAAAGCCACTACTAGAAGAAAGTGGTGGGTGGGGTTTTTTCCAAAAGCTTTTCTATGCTATTCGAAGAATCACCAAAGTGGATGAGTAGTCAACTGAACAGCAGATTTGCCATGAGTTTGCAGAAGAGCACAGCAAAGCTGTGTTCGGTCCTTCCCATCTCAGTTTTGTAACACTAAGAAGATTTTGGTTTGTTAGGAGTGTCACAGTAGTACCTCCCACCAGTAACAAAGTCAAAATTAATGCTAAATTAGCATTAATATTTAAAGTAAGTTATTCTATTCCATGCTTCAGTGTTTGTGAGGAGATCAGGATAATCTCTCTGAGGATTTTCAGTCAGCTTCCCTGCCAGGGCATCTGCTAGATGACAACTGACACTTGCCAGTATTTGATCTTGTTCAATACTACCCCATCAGGAACATGATTGAGATGCATGGTTTCTTCAAACACGTCCTTGCCTGGGACTTCTGAGTGGGGAACATAGTTGGATTACAGGTAAAAATTACAGATTTTGGAGCAAGGAAAGGCCCTTTTCCCTGCCTTCCCTTTCCAGCAGCCTGCTGGTGGTGTTCCAGGGTGAATCTTGCTTTCCCATCTGACTGCACACCCTGGCTTCCCTCTCCTCTCTCTCCTGTTCTGCCCAAGCTATGTGAGAAAAGCAAAGTCTCCCCCTGCACTGCCCTGCTCCCTGTACAGGGCTGCTTCTTCTCACAGCTCCCACTGACCAGGGCACCGCTCACACTTCCTGACCTTGCCCATGGCCAAAAGAAATTGAAATTTAGAAGCTGCAACTCAAAGGGAAAGCAACTTGTGATGCTGTCTGCAGCTCACTGCTTCTCTGGCCTTGGTGCACAGCTGGGATCACTGGGGACCAATGAGCTGGATGGATGTTTCTAGCCAGAAACCTTGCCTCTTTTATAACCACGTGTCTCCCCCTGTGAGACCCCAGTGTTTCCCCACTGGAAACATTGCCCCCTGCAATGTTAGTGCCAGTGCAGCAAGGGGAAATTGTGACAGTGCACACCAGCCATTGTAAAAAAGTACTCTGGGGACTGTCTGGCAAAGGGACAAATAGTCCCAGGCAAAACTGATGACTGCCTGAAGCCATGCAAACAACCTGCTTAGTATAACTGCTCAGCAGGATTTCTAAAATCAAACCTCCCCTGCATATTAGGTCCCCTCAGAGGGCGTCCCAAAGACAACCTCACATCCTCTTCAACCCTGTCCTGTTAGCACCCTATAGACCCAGTGCATGTTTGGCCTCTTCCCAGGAAGGACCTCTGCAAGTGTTGACTGGAGACCCCCTACCTGGGACAGATGGATCCTGCATCTCCAGGCACCAGAGTCAGGCACCACATGCCCCTGTGAAAAACTCCAACATGTCAAGTCATCAGGGTTAAACAGCACCAGGCTACCAAAGGGTTAAAGCCAGAGAGGCTATTGCACAGGCAATATGGGATGAAACAGAGCTCAGCCTTAACACACTGGAGGGCAAAGGCCTCAGGGAGGCTTTTGCTGAAAATCTTAATAGGATCAGCATACAGGATTCACTCCCATCCAAGGGTCAGTGCCTATGTATCAGCTAGCAAAGGGGCTGGATGCCCTCCCTGCACCAGGCTGTTCTCTCCATCCCTGGAGAGCTCCCCGACCTGCTCCTTCTCAGCAGCACCCAGGTAGCTGCTCCCAGGCTCCTGGCTTTCCCTGCTCCACAGTTTGGCTGGAGACCCAGATCTTGCCTTCATACTGCTCAGGCTACCAGCTGGCCATAGGATGGAGCATAAGTGAAATTTCCTTTATTACAATGGCTGTTAACCAAGATGCAACAAAGAAACTGCACACACACTTCTTTCTTTCTCATATTTAGCCTTATTTTACTTCATGGAAATAAGCCTGCAGGGATCGTTTCATTTGTGCTGCTCACTACTACCAACTCCAGTAATGTGTTTCCTCATTTGCATCACCAAGGGATGTAAATTTGCCCCAAAGAGCCCATGATCCACCCACAAAACTCTCCCCTGAGCCAGACAGAAGAGGAGCAGAGGGAAGAAAATAATGGCCAGGACAATCTAGAGTAACAGGGAAAAATCCAGGAGGAAAAGAATCGTGAAGAAGGGGAGCAGAAAAAATCTTCAGTGCTACCTTATGGATTCTTCAAGTAAAACTGAAAAATAATGTATTTCAAAAATGCCCCCTGAACTGGGCACACCTCTAGCCACTGCATTTTGCCCTTGGACGCTTGCTGCATTCGCAGTGAAACATGAACAAAAGCATAGAGAAGTGGCCTGTGGAGCTGGGATGCTGGAGTGTCACAGCTCATCACAGGGTGGAGAAAAAAACACCCCCGAGCTCTGACAGCTCAGCTCTGCATGTCACATCAGTGTCCATTGAGGAAAGCAGGCACAGGAGATGTCTCAGAACAAAAAACACTCTACACAAGGAGCTCAAGGGGCCAGTGGAGATACTGCAGAATGATGAGGAATGAAAGGTTCAATTTCAAGCTACCTAGAAAATTAAAGTTTAAAAGACCATGTCTAGATGTATAACTTCCTACCAAGGACTAAAATTCCTTTTCCATCACACTTTCCATAGTGTTGATAGCTAAAGTATCATGCGTGATATTTTTGTTGTGATTAACACCCTTCCAGGAGGTGAGGAAGCACTCAAGTTTGGAGCAGCAGGCTCAGGTCAATGTTTACATCTGAATGGTGACATGAAATTTTTGTGACCCAGTCCTGACTTCCTGAGGGAGAAAAGGGAACCTTGTGGGCTCAATTTCACACAGAGCTTGCTCCTGGCTAGGAGGCACTAAGGTGAGTGGCATCAGCATTCCTCTTTTGCACAAAACAGCTGAAAGTGGATCCACCCAAAACCCAGAAATACACGGTCCATGCAGGACCTGATGAGGGAATGAATGGGAGAAAAGCTGGGATCATTCCCCACCATTTGCTATTTGGGGACCAAATAGTTACAGATCCATTACAGCATCTCTCCTCCTGCCTGCAGTTCCTGGTCTGACTGGGGCCATCATGACCTTATGACATGATCCATACAACACTGTCTCCTTTGAACTGCAGGCACTGACCACATAAGAGCCCACCATGAGAACTGAGACAAGAGTGTTTTCAGGACAGTTTCCAGGGCCTAGGTAATTCAGGGAGTTGCCAGCAGATCTGGAGGACTTTAATCTTGAAGGGGCTGGTTCCTACACAGCCTCCCTAGGAAGGCAGGTTAATAGCTGATGGCCAACCTGGGGTTCATCTCACATACAACAAACAGCTGTGACATCCCAGAAAAAACAGCAAGCTTCAGACATGCTGAGTGTATCAAAGATACGCAGTTAAAAATAACTAATGCCAGAAATGCTGTGTAAAGCAAACATTTCACCAAAGTACAAGAGTTACCTTTCAGAAGATAATCATGGAAGCAATCTTGTATATACAGCCACAGTGAAGTTTTGTGCAGTTCCCTATGTCTCAGAAGGGTGGGAACAACCCTGCGTTCTCTGCCTGATATTTGCTGCTGAGGCAGATTCCTAGAAGCGCCTCCTGAGATCTTCAGAAGGCAGAAAGTGAAGGCATCCCAGGCAATCCCTCTACCTCTTCATCTGCAGTTGTCACCAACAGCTGTGCCAGCTCTTCCAAGAGCAAAAGCCAGCTGGAATTCCTTACTTCCCAGAGAGCGCTAGACAGAGCCTGTCCTTACCCCACCTCCCACAGCAGAATAGCAGACGTCTGCCACATCAAGCAGGTGACCTGTTTGATCCACCTTAACATCCTGGCAGTGCCCAACTCCAGCTGGTTTGGGCACGGTGCCTGCGGCACACCAACCTGTATCAGAGGTCTCTAAACAATCTTTGCTTTCTCCTGGCCCTGGCAGGCATTCAGTTCCTGTCTGAAAACTTGAGGACTCCTTTCATCCTAATTTGTACAACTGGTGATGCTATTCTTATTCAGAGAAATGTGTAATTCATGGAAACACTGTTCACAAATGGGAGCAAAAAGCCTTTTGCACTGGAGGACAAGCTCTTACCAAACACGAGGTTGCAGCAGAGCTCATGCTGTCTCTTCCTGCTGCAGCCCCATCTGTCACAGCTTTGCTACCCTGACAGCACTGTCTGACAGACCATACCCACCTATTCCCTCCTTCCCAGCCTTTTTCACTAGTCTTTTTCCTTGGGCTACCTCCAGTCCCCGAGCAGATCTACAGGCCAGTCTAAGACATTTGGTTTGAGAAAGAAATATCTTCTCCCTAACTGCTCTCCCCAAGGCCCCAGTGCTCTCTTCAGTCTCTTTCCAATTACCTCAGTGGCTCTTCAACTGACTGCTTACTGCTATTGTACAATACTGAATTCAGATTTGGCAACAAAAGGCTCCTCCAAGAAACACCCAGTGCCACCACCTCACTCAGGTGACCACAGGAGAAAACAAGAGACTCTTGCTCCTTTCCTTGTAAGATTTCAGCAGCTCTTGGCAGCTGAGAGGATTTTTAGAACAGATCAGTCATATCTGCTGCTCCAGGTATTCTGCCTGCACACAGCATTTTGGGGATGGAGGATGTGGCTAAGGGATGGCATCCCTGTCTGAGTTCTCGGAAGACCTACACAGCTAAGTCCAAGCTATGTCGGTAGCTCAGCTAAATCAGAGGTGGGAATTCAGCTGCCTTCTCTAAGCTTTGTCTTCTCCAAAACCTTCAAGGACATGGACAAGCAAGGGTGAGACAGAGTGAAAGGAAAAGTAGGAGGAGGCGGCAGTAATGAGGGATGAGATCCAGGGGAATTTAGGGATTTGCCTCGTGCTGTTCACTGAAGGGAGTATGACACTTGTCCAGGCCTATGTTACACTGGGAGGCAAGACACAGAAAAAGAAGATATGTGATGCTGGCCTGGCCTCACAGACATTCACCTCTATGGAGTACTGCTGGCATGGGAACAAACTCCTTTGATTCCATGAGCTGTGGACTCAGGCGTGAGCCTGTCTTATAGGAATGGACAAGATCCCACAGCAAGGGGAGGCACTGGAAAGGGACGGACTCTGCCAACCCTTGCGAGCGGGGCTGAGTGATGCACCAGCATTACCCCTGCATGGGAAGACACCAACAGCTCTGCAAACACACAGGGCACCACAGTGTCTCCCCTCCCCCTGCCACGTGCAGCTTGGGAGAAGCGCGTCGTGAATCTGCAAATCCCACCCCGAGGTCTCCTGGGTCCGTAGGGGGACCGGTGCCAAGACAGCACATGTGACAGCAATGGAGGGCACATCCTGTCTGATAATCCCCCACTTGTCCTCTGTCCAGGGAAGAGCATACCTCTCTCCTTGCTTCATCTTCAAACTGAGGCTTGGTAGGAATACTGTGTCCCCTCTGACACACCAGGAGGCTTCTTAATTAGCCAAATGACCTTCCAAAAATAGGATCAAGATGTCTGCCCCAGACCAGTAGGATATTTCAAATATTATCTAGGTATGAAAAAAGATATTTTTAGAATGTTACAGACTTCACAGTTCCTCAATAAATTTAGAGAGCTGGACAGGCACTAGGGAAGTCCTTTCTCCCGCACCCAGAGGGGTCACAGAGACACCTAAGATGCAATAGGGAGTTGTTGATTTTTGCAGGGATATAGTTCATTTTCTTCACAGTAGCTAGTATGGGGCTATGTTTTGGATTTGTGCTGAAAACAGTGTTGATAACACAGGATTGTTTTCTTTATTTCCAAGCAGTGCTCACACAGCATCAAGGCTTTTTCTTCTTCTCACCCCACCCCACCAGTTAAGGCTGGATTGAGGTTTATAAGGACAGATGGAACTCCGGCAGGTTCATAACAGACTGTGGATTATAAAGTATGATAAACAGCCACCTTCTCATAGGCCAGGTGTGAAGTGAATAGCCCCTGGGCTCAACGGCTTGTGCTCAGCAGCCAGTGCAGCCCAGCAGAGGCAGGAAAGCAGATATCCTGGAGGGCGCTGAAAGAGGAAGAGGAGGAATTACAGTGGCACAAAGCTGAGAGGTAGTGATGAGAGCAGGAAGAGCAGCCACAGCAGGTATGCCTTCAGCCTCATGAAACAGGGGAAGTTTTGCTGACCACAGTGCTAATTACAGAGACAGATGAGACCCACTTTTAATTGCGTAGGAAAGGAGGCAAAAATAAGGGTTGGAAAGAATGATCCACCAGCATGAGCTGGCAGGACCTGCAGAAGGCGGCAGAGATAGACATGGACCAGCTATCCTGGGACTAAATCCATCTCTCCATGCTACCTAGAACTTAAAAGGCCTCAGCTGGAATACAGGTCCAGACCAGGGTGCTGTACCTCCAGAGAGATGTGAACCAAGTCCATGGAAAAACAAGGAGAACAACTGGATGGTAAGTAGAGCTGGTTTACTTGAAGAAAGGTTAAGGGAACTGGGATCACCATACAGAGGAGGAAAACACGAGAGAGGAAGTGCAACTTTCAGGCACAGCATTCAAAGATGTAAAAGACTTATTCGGCAAGAAATAAAGAAAGAAAGGATCTGGGGAAAATGTATTTTCCACATCCCTGATGGATACAATAAACAGTACGAGACTGGATTTGGAGCAAGGCCAACTTAGCTCAAAAATCAGAAGCCTCTTTCTAATGTGTTAGGATAGTGAATTTCTAGAGGGTATTGTACATGCCCCCGCACCAAAGATTTTGAAGAACAGACTGGGAAAATATCTGTCAGAAGATAAAAAGGTGCAAGTGGCTCTGCCCTAAGCTGAGATGATGCTGCACCTTTTTTTAGATGGCTGGTTTATGCCCATGCTTCTCAGCTGAGCAACCAACAGTCATTGTGCTTAACTGGGACAGCAAAAGAGGGATAGTCCTCTCTTTAGAGGGATCACCCCTTGAATTTTGTAAACTGTTGGCCATCTTTGTAACACTCCACAAACTGAGCTGCTTCTCCAGAGGGATTTCACCGAGAGCTGTCTCCTTGCCTGTCCACTCCCTCCGCAAGCCAGGCACTGCACTGACTGCCACTTCTGGGAAGCAGGCTGGCAGCAGGGAAGCAAGAAATCTCTTCCAAGTTAAAGCAGGCATTAATGGTGACTGTTGATGGCAAACTACAAGAGCAGAGTAGTGGCATTTTCTATAAATACCAGAGCCAACAAAGGATGAGCAACAAGGCTAATTTGAGAGCTGGCTAGCTGGGAGATGAAAAAAGCCCTTTGCTTACCCAGTTTGACCTCGGAATGCCAGAGCACTACACTGCACGCACTGTGGTAGAGATGCTATCCATCACCTGCCCTGCCTAGACATTTGGCCCCACTGTTCGGATGAGACAGACTATGAATTAAGGATGTGAGAATTGGTTTTACAGAGTTAAGATCCATGTCCATTTTTGTAGCATCACCAGTTTTAGAAACATCATTAAGAATCTGACGTTTTTTAAACTTCCCCCCTATTTCTTTCCATGCTCTCTTGCCAACAAACTGCCAGATCCTGGCTAGAAATTCAGTCAGTGTGCTGAAATCTAATTTGAAAAGATAGTCTTGCTTCTAGCTGAATTGCAATAAGAAGTATCCAAATTTCACAAGAAAGACAGGAACATCTCTTCTAGGTGTGGAGCCTGCATACAGACTTCGTAGTCCAGCATTTATCTGTAGGGGAGAAGAAATGAGAGCAGCATAGGGAGAGGACACAGACCTCTGTGTGCATCTTTCCTGTCCAAGGATGAAGATGCCAGACTGCAAGGACGCTTCCTAATGGGTGCAGAGCCACATTCTGAAGAGTTCCTTAGGGTGGTAATTAAAGGACATTAAAGCCAGAAGGATTAGCTACAAGCCACATCAATACCTTTCAGGCCATGACTTACAAAAGCTGAGGTTTCTAGCTGAACAGTCCCTATGCTAGAGTTACATTTTGCCTCTAATGCTCATTTGAATGACATCACAGGAAGAAGTGACTGTCATTGCTAGAGGGGCCACTTCTGTCATCACACTGAGCTGTGATTCTTCTGCCTTTAAAAGAGAGCAGCAAAGAGATCACAGAAGCAGAGAGATGGAGATTCTCATCTAACCTGCTGGACTTAATGGGGTGGGGTGGGTGAGAAACGACATGCATTGAGAAATCCAAGCAAAGGATCTCGTACAGGCAGGCCTCTCTATTACCTGTCTGACCCGGACTGCAGACTAGAGGTTTTGTCATTTTTCAGCAACCAAGGACAGCACTCTAGCCCTACCCAAACAGCAGAATGTTGCTAGCTGTGGGGATCCCTGGGCTTCACCTGGTTGACACAGTTCTAATGGGCCACGGCAAAAACGAGAGATGAGACACTGTCATTCTTCCAAGCCTAAAGGAATCCAGGTGACACACATCCCCTATCCTGTCCTTATCAAGCCTGAGAAAGCATCTCTGAAATAAAGTCAGAGGAGTCTGTAATTATGTATGCATGTGCTAAGCTAAGAAGTGCGAGTGTTACGCTGCAGCCTCACGTACAAACCCGACAAAGTGGGAAGATCTGCACAGAGAACCCTGCTAGATTTAGCTTAATAGCTTTTTTCTGAAAAAAGCTATTCATAAGTGTTTAAAATACTAGTAGCAATGTTTTGGTGGGTATTAAATACTTATTTACTACAGAATACAGTCTTCTCTCTGCAGCCTGCTGGGAAGGACTGTTGACACCTACGCTCAGAGCTCACATCCATGTGATGACCCTGAGGTTTGACTGCATTAATGCTTTCTGAAAACACATCCAGGGCCTTTGCTCCAGGCATGGTGCAGGAGGAGAGGCTGAGTGCAGACCTACACATAACTCAACATTCCCTCTCTCTCATCCCTCCAGCTGCCCAGCCTGGATCCTGCCATGCTCTCAGAGTGACAGCCTGCACCCTTCCAGGACACACAACCACTGATGCTGCTGACTTTGCTCCAGCCAAAACAGTCCCCTCTCCATGTTGCAGGAAGTGCTGGTGCCTAAAGGTAGGAATCTCACTGGGGAAATTTGGAAGACACCCTCAGCAGCACTGGCAGCCACCTCCTCCAGGCAACACAAATTTTACCACTGCCGGTCCTTGACACTTCTTTTGAGAAACACACAGAAAAAATTTTAACAGGAAAAAAGTCAGTAATCCTAAAAACAAAGATATTTGGGCTTTGAGGCTTTAGGTTTTAGAAAAAAAAATGGCAAAAATGACACAGCTAGCAGCTAACCTCCTGGAAGCCAGGTGGCCGAGCGTTCCATCAGTGCCAGTCAGGACACTTCAGGGTAGGGGTTTTTTTGCCAGATTTATGTCGCTCCCAGATTGCTGAAGATCTGCAAAGACACACTGACCCGGGCCCTGGAGAAGCGGATGACCCGTCTCACTCGGCTGCACCATGGCTGTAAGCCCAGCTCCATCTTGAAGCTGAGCTCTCTCTGCTGGTGGGGACTGTGGAGCAGCAGTGATCCTCCCATGGGGACTGGGCTGGATCCCCACCGGGGACTCGATGCTCAGCTCATCGATGCCAGCCCACCTCCCACTTCAGATTTACTGCTGCTTCTGGCAGTCAATAAAAGCTTGCAATGCACTAGGCAGGAAACCTCCCCTCTTCAACCCTCCCACCCTTCCAGCTAGAGAAATCTAGGAAGATTTATTACAGCAATAAAAACAAAAGAGACGGAAAGCTCTGGGGGAGTCTCCAAGGCAGGCAGTGCTTCATTAAAGCCCAAGCAGGCTCTTGGGGGGATGCTGATCTCTGGGAGAGACCACACCAAACGGCAGTAAGCAATTCATCCACTGGAAAGGGATATGTCAGCCCACGCTTATGTGATACCCCAGCAGAAGGCTAGGAGAGATAATTCAAACAGAAGGGAATATTGGGCTCTGGGCTTTTCAAGTCTCTGAGTGGAAGAGAAACCAGATGGGAAGGGAGATGCTCAAGCAGGGGAGCCAAGAAGCAGCCACACGAGAGCACTCCCATCCTCCTACTCCCATCACTGCATCTCAGGCTCAGGCCACGGTGATAACCATTACTCTGGTCCCAAAACTTCACACACTCCTACCAAGACACTTCACCCATGGCACAGCACTGCTTGCTCTCCCGGTGCAGGGTGGCTCTGAGCGTCTGAATCACACATATGCCTTGCACTGCTGCAGGCAGATCTCTGGATGAAGACTCCTCTGCAGGAGCCTTTTCCTCACCTCTGCTCCTACAAGCTCCAGTCCCTCCCTCCCAGCTCCCTCCTCCCAGTTCCTTACTAACACCTCCAGACACATGGAGCATGAGATCAGGTCTCCCTGGCTTGTGGCAGGCAACATGCAGGGCTTGCAATGCCCTCCTTCACATAGCCCCTTCAGGACCACATGCTCCCACACAGGGACCTACGTGCTGGCAGTCTGAAATTCCCTGGGAAACACTCCCCACACATCTCCATCACCCTCAGCACCTAGACTGGCTCCTCATGGCTAGGCTGGCACCCACCAACCTTCTCCCAGGACAGATGCCGTGCATGGTGTATCTTCACATTAAGTGCTGTGCTTTTGCACTTAAAGAGAAGGGAGAGAAACACTTTAAGCCTGAGAAGAAGGAAAGAGAAAATGTATTCATTCAAGAGGAAGAATGGAAAGTAGTGTAGCAGAGAAGAGCCCAGAGAAGTGGCACTAGAGACATTAGTCCTATTCTCCCCCTCTGCAGAACTTTGTGGTTTAACTTCACAAAACTACCTTTCTGCCGTAGTTTCATCTGCAAAACAGGGTGCAAGACCTGTAAGGAATGCTAGAAGGTGCCACTGAAGAGCAAAGTTGCTGCTCTTATGGAGGCTGTAAGGCAGACTCCCTCCCTGCCTGCAGCAGGGTCCCTCCCCTGTTGCCTCCTGACCCAGGGCAGGTGGCTCCACAGTGGAGCATCACACTCGGACTGGGATAACTTAAG
The DNA here is from genome assembly GCA_013400235.1 of Oriolus oriolus. NCBI lineage: Eukaryota > Metazoa > Chordata > Aves > Passeriformes > Corvidae > Oriolus > Oriolus oriolus. The sequence continues at coordinate 104,444 of VXBT01001141.1, read as the reverse complement.
AATCCTTTTAATGTTTGAGATTTTCTCCTTCTCAGAAACAGATGTTCCCTGAGGTTAACCACTTTTAACTCTAGCCTGGATTTCTGCACAGGAAGACGACACATGAGTCTTGCATAAAAGCTGTTCTGCACCCCAAATCCTGTCTCAGATGCAGATATGCATTCAAACCTGCATTTTCTGACAACACAGAAATATGTAATCAATATGCACGCCCTGAAGGACTCTAGATGAAATGTGTCTAAGGGTGTATACTGGGGTTGTGCTGATCAGCCCCCCATCCCATCTCAAAGACCTCAAGATACAACAGCAACTTCACTCCAGGACCCACTGCATTTCAAGAGGACAGGATGGACCTTGGAAAGTCCATCACAGTAATACTCTAACCCCTTCCAACACTGACTTATTTGGTACTGCTGACTAGACAAAAGCCACAACCAAAAAGCAAAGAGTAAACAAAGGAGGAGGTGATTTTCAGTCCTCATTTTCAGTAAGTGCTCAAAGCTTTCTATGCTCTTAAATAGTTGGCTAGTTCTTTCCTCCAAGCAAAGCTTTTCAGTTCACCTTTAAAAGAAAGAGATGGATGATTTAGAGTTCAATATTCCAAAAGCAAATCTCCACTCCCCACACAATAGACAATAATTCAGCACAGTTATGCTGCCACCAGTCATGCTTCTCATCTTCCCATTGCACCTTTCCTGTCACTCTCTGCTAGGGGGAAATGGATGGTAGATGCTCCCTGCTATGTCAGGTTTCGGGGTGGGAAAGATAGGAAGTGGGTGACCTTGCAAACACTGCCAGCAAGTCACAGGTGTCAGGCTCAGAGATGACTGGTGGTGTCCTTCGTAACTGCATGGCTTTGCTAATTAGATGCTTTAAATACCAGAGTGTTAGAGGGAGACACATTAGGCTCCCCAGAGCATGGTCAGTGTTAGACGGACTCTGTAATTTTTTTGGTGTCGCTGCTGTTGCTGGTATTTGTTTGCATGTTTGGGTTTCCCCCTGCGATGGTTCCCATATGAAACAAGATCAAATAAATCAAGTCAAAAGATTACCATTTTTATTTATTTACTTTTAACTATCACTTCTGCAAACCCAGCCTAGGATCTGAGAGACAGACTTGACCTTGTCTGCTTTCCCTGGTAATAAAGACGTTGTAATTACAGAGGAAAGCCTGGTGCTGACAGACAAGCCAGAAGACATCCCAGTCTGTTTTTCCACAGCTGTCCTGTTTGTGGGGGACCGAGAATAGTTCACCCATGCTGCCTGCACAAACAGAAGCAGCTCACACAGAGAAGACCAGGCCTTGGAAAACTTTAAAGCTGAGAAGTTGGTAAAAGAAGGGAACAGATACTATTTTTTTAAGTCTGGTATCCATCACGTCCCCTGTGTCCCTGTGTGCAGCACAGCCCAGGAAGCACACCATAGCATGCAGTCAACATCGTGCCAACCGTTCTGCCAGAGGCATGGAGAGCACCTCCAGTGGGAAAAGCCCACCACCACAGCACCAGTGCCAGCCACCAAGCCTGGAGGAGCCAGCGCTCCATTCCCCACCGCTTTCCCAGCACCTCATGGGGAGGGGGGCAGATCTCAGGGACCATCCCTTCTCCAGCAGGCTGGAGCAGGACACCTTTCTACCACATGGGAATTCATACCAAACCTTTCAGGGCCTTTCCCAAGGCTTCAAGTTGCCACCCTGCCACCATTCAGCCCAATGCCAAGTGACAGTTCTCTCCATTACCACTGAAAGATGCTACGGCGTGAGCTAACGTGTAGTTCAATGAATGCACTTGAAAAACATATTTGGTCCTCCAAAGGAAGAGATCCTTAGTCCAGTGGGGGCCATGACACTGAAGATGCCCTGTCTGACATGAATTTAGTTCTGCATTCCCCTGACTGCAGTCCATGCCACTGGATATATGTAAGGACTTGACCCTACACAGAGCTCTGCTGAAGCCAGTGTCCTGCCACACTGGTACCCAGTGCAGGACAGATGCCTTTAGCTTTATCCCTACCCACAGCTCTCCTGAGTCAGTTCCAGTCTTCCTCAAAATCACTCTGACCCTTCTTACATGTCCCCTCTTCGGGCAGAGATGCTCAGTCCTACACTTCCCTGGAACAGAGCAGTGCAGGAAGCAGTGACCAGGGACAAGACCCAGGGCAAGAGATTTTCCATGATACTGCAGCATTAGAAAAGGTAATGGCTGCTACATCACCCCCATTTTCCATGTGGGGAAACTGAGGCACAGAGCAGTAATGCAGCTTCCCCACAGCTGCACAGCAAATCAGAGGCAGGTCCAGGAGAACACATCTTAGGCTACAAAACAATGGTTGAAAAAGGGAATCAGACAGACAGACCTAAAGTAGCCACAGGCATTTTAGCAACAGATTGAAACACACTTTCCTGCTTACAGCTGCCTTAGCTGCCCTGCAAGTGCTCCCAGCTCACCAAGTCTGGCCAGTCAAATCACCGCTGCAGTCTTTAAATTAAACTGTGAACGTTGGTCTTGGGCTGGCCTAGATGCCCATCATACACCCTTTTACCATTTTGCTGCAAGGACTACTGGGAAGTGAGCAGAGATGCTTCCCCAACTACTCCCCTTAGAGCTGCATCATATAAGGCTATTAAACATGGCCAAAATGGGAAAGATGCTCAGCTGCATCATCACTGGGAAAAAATCCCAACAGAAAATATGTCTAATCTAATCCTAGTCTACTCAGCTATGGCAAATGAAGCCATAATAAAGGTGTGATTTCTCTTTTTGGCAGCAAGGGGTGGTTGTTGGGTGGGTGTTGGGAGTGCTGTACATCAGACCTGGGTCAGGCTGAAATCCAAAATCTGAGCTGTGCCTGTAGTGGGTGCTCTACAGCCAGCACTGCCATGGAGCTGCACTGTTGCCAGAGCTTGGGGGTGCCACTGGGTATGGTGGCACAGTCCTAGACAGCAGTTCCAAGTGGCCTTTGCCAGTTTCTTTGAGAACTCAAGACCTACCACAGCCTGCCTTCTATCCCATCTTCTGTGTTTAACATGAGGAGGTACATGTGCTTCAAACATCATATAAGAAAAATATAATCTAGCAACACTGGGAAGGCCTCATCTGCCTGGGGATGCTCTGGAAAATTAAGCTGAATTAATTAGGAATGGGAAGTTAAGGCATGAGAAAGCCCTGTGCTGATGCTCATGCTCTGAAGTAACATGACCTCAGTACAGTTTAGCTTTATCTTCCTGTAAAGGCAATTAAGCTAGAGTAAGGTCCTGGGAATGAGCTCACCCACTCAAGGCGTTAACTAATGTCTGCAGACAAAGCCTCAGTCAATAAAACTAGAACTGGTTCAGCCTGGTTTTGAGAGACTCGAGTCTGACTGTGCTCATGGTACAGCCACCAACCTAGACACTAGAACCATCACACTGTGGTTTCATTCCTTTGCAAAATTTTCCACAGTTTCTGGTCATATCACCATCTCTACAGAGCCACCACATGCTTCCTGAAGAGCAGCATCACCATAGCCTGTGCTCAACCATTCCAAATATACAGCTGGTACCAATACAGCTAGAGGGTGTTTAAATAGTCATTAACCATTGCAGTCATGCTCTACCCCACCAGCTCTGATCAGAACAAAACATTTCTAAATGCCAGCCTGTTGCTATCATTTGAATGTTATTTTATTATTTTGTAGTGCCAGGATAAGCACTTGTTTCTTGACTGAAACAGTAAATCAAGAGAAAGATGTCTGTACTTAACCATTTGAAAAAAAAGATCCCCACTTAAAAGCATGATTTGGTTTTGCCACAGAAAGTGAAGCTTGAGCCGGCGGCCTTAGCTCAGCAGTGTTCTGGCACACGTACTACATCAACCAAATTAAGGGGCAATATCAAGGAGAACACTGTGATGGCAGAATTATTTTTTTGTCCCACGGCGTGACAGAGATGCTTTCCCAAAAGTAATTCTTACTCTTCACACACAGTGCAGACATCAAGAACGCAGCCACGTCTCATTATTTAAATCCCATGAAGCCATAATCTATCAGTCAGTGCAACACTGCTCAGTACAGCGCATCTCTGTGTACTACAGAACAAACTTCCCAGAGTCCCTAATGAGAAAAGAGCTTAGTACACTACTCTTACACAACGTACTAGAAATTAAATATAACAGCACATAATGAGAGAACTGCTGCAGGCTTATTTAGGCCACCAAAGTTTTGCAGCTAAAATAGCTCTGCAGTTAACTGTTTCACCCTCCACAGCGAAGTGCTAATGGACAGTGAATGGCATAATACACAGCCATTGACTTGGAAGGAAATTTTTGCCTAAAAAGCTTTGAGCGGTGGCTTTCAGCCTGCCATTTTGATGGCAGACTGCAACTGCTCCTGAGGGATTCACAAAAGGTTACTGGAAAAAACAAGACTGCTGTACTCTATAAGACAAAGTCAGATGTCTCTAAAGGGGCTTGTATATCCCCCTAGAATATTTTGAAGGCAGCAAAAATTGAGAAGGGCTGAAAACTCCTATATGAGGGACAAACTCCTTATTTTATTTTGCCTGGTTTATACCAGTGTAACTCTCTTAATGTGAAGGGAGCATCTTCGCATGTACACCAGTGGCTCAGTAAAAATTAAGAGAGAATTAGGCACAGGTCAATTCAGCTGCACATGGCAGAACCAGGATAATTAACCTGGTGAGAGTACAGTGGATTGCAAAAATCCAACAAGATGTTTCACATATGAAGCTCTGCATGTAGAAGACACAGAGTACATTTCATTATCAGATAAATAGTTTGTAATTGTGTCATTAAATATCATTTTATAATGACACACACTGGGGCAGTATAAATGTTCTGCTTGGCTTTATTGACTTCTAGGACTTAATAATGCAAATGGGACACTCTCTTCACTAGATTTTTTTTAAACTGCCTCCCTTGAGTTTAAACAGAGAATGTGTGAGACAAAGGATATCCTTCTCCACCTCAGGGAAGGCTTTCACACAAAAACACCTTTCACTGGACATGCCACATCCTCGCTGTGGACAACTGCACTCAGGAGACCATTGGACAGAGGTGCACCACTGCAGATTTCCTTAGCAAGCCTCCTGCCCCAGCTCCCACTTCAGGCAACCTGCCCAGTGTGGGTCACTGGGGCACTGCATAGCCATGCTCAGCTCCGTGCAGTTTACTACAGAACAAAAGTCATGCTAACAGTGGAGAAAAGCAGGCTGCAACAACACACAGTGTTCATGAACCTCTATATCACAAGTAAGCTATGTCCAGAGCCTGCGTTGCGCATGGAACAAAGTTATGTTCCCTGCCTGATGCCAGAAGTACCATAAAATGTCCATCCTGCTTACAGGTACAGAACACTAAAAACCATTTATCTGGGCCCAGCAATGTCCCTGTTTGCAATGGTCCTGCGTCAGGGTGCAAGCCACGGTCTGTACGGATAACTAGCAATGGCACGAGGTACCTCGGCCCTGGCCAGCATCAAGTCTGATTCAGGAATGAGCAGAAGGGAATGAGATGGTCTCCCCTCTGTATTCTGGCTCCCAGTCACCAGGAACTAGGGACGACCTGTGGCCCAGTCTGTATCCACCACAGCGTGCTGAACACATGGGGCTGTGCGAGAGACTGCCCTTTCTAAAACCTTAGAGCTCGCTTGCTGGAGGTGACACCACCATTATGTAGGATGTTCCTCACCTTTTCTTGTATTTGCATTACTTGCCAATCCTGACTCCTTTCTCCAAGGACGCTTAAAGCATATGAAGCAGAGGTGCACTTGGAGGTAAAACACATGTGGATCGAGAAATAGAGGGTTAGAGAAGGAGAGGAGATAAAAGATGTGTATAGAAGCATACACAGAGAAAAAGAGAGGAAAAAGATTATGAAACTCCATCTGGCTTCTATCAAGAAAAATGGAGGCTTGGTCCTCTTCCCAACTGCACAAGCCCCTATTGTTTAATGAAGAATCAGTATTCAAGCAATAACCACAGTCAGCCCCATTGTACAATATCCAGTTGTTCTGCATCCTCTCAGGACATTTTTGATTATTTCAGTCAATACTCCTAACCTTAGGCTGAAGCGTGGGTGGCTCTGTCACTGGATGGCACAGCTTACAAAGGGACAGTGCCAAAAAGTACTAATTTCAAGACTGATCCTTTAAAGCATCGGTCTGATAGTACAACATGCTGCTATGCCATGCCAGAGCATCCCCTCTGGGATTTGTAGGCTGCAATTAGCAGGTGAATGTGCTACCTTCCCTGGGGCTGATGAAAGCACCTCAGTCCCTACTGATTGCCAATCAATAGCCACTTCCCATTTCTCCCTCTCAGTTTCTGCAGTAGCAAGTGTTAGTAATCAAATAAGAGTGGCAGGCTGATAAGATCCTGTTATCAGTGCACCAGCAAAACAGGATTCTGGATCTAATCTCTTATGTCACATTTTCAGCCCAAATCACTGAGATTTAACCCTCTCAATAAACTGAAGTATGTAGCCACAGCTGCTTGAGAAAATATTTCCCAATTTCCATCCAGGTCAAGAAGGCCAATGGAAAAGCCAAATTCCTGCTCTGACTGAAATCCAGGGAGAGCAGGAACAATTGCAGGAAAGGCCCCAAATAGCAGGAATTACTGCATCTTCTCATGGCTTCCTATCGTACTTCCAAGTCACCACATGGAACAAAAATGCTATGCAGCCAAAAGAGTATGAACTGCCCTTTTATTCCATTTTTCACAAAGAAATACTGCTAAAAACTGAGGTTCTCAAAGAATACTTCACAGACTGCTCTTCTGGGCCTGTGAAATTTCCATACCCTTTCAGCTAGGAAAATAAAGTCCTTCCACTCCATAGGGGACTTAAATATTGCAGATCCTACTTGCACTCCAGTCCTGGCAGACCTTGGTTAAAATCTCATGTAAACAGCCCGATTTCATGGCTGTTTACTGACATGTCCTCATGGCACACAGCCATCTAGGGACACCTGGACTGCCTGAGAAAGGAAGCTTTAAATAAGATGTCATGACTGCATGGTTTGTGCTCTTCCAACCGATCAAGTCCAAATGACATGGAAGTAACTTGCCAACAAAACAGCAAATCCTAGCAAAGAGATGGTTAATGCAACTCCCTCCACCCGCTTTAACTGCAGGAGTCTTTCTACTACATTTGAGATGCTTGAGCTCAGGCCCTCAGAGGACTACTCTATTTAAAATTGAATGTTAACAGGAAAAAAAATAAATCAACCAGACATCAGGGTTCAAAGACAGCCAGGCTGGCTGTTGTGTACTTCATATGAAATACATATTATCTGAGATACCAAGAAGATGGTGCTTCTTCCCTCCTTGTCTTTAGCCTTCTTTTTGACTATTATTTCTGGAAACTTTCTCCTGCTTTTTATCCCTTTCTGACAAATCTGCTACAACACCAGTGTCTGGAAGAGAAACTTGCTCTGGAGTCAGCACTACTGGTCTCCAGCCAGTTTCACACCCAGTGTAGACCAGGGGAACTTACTTCTGCCCCACAATTTCAATGTGTGATGGACACTCAAAATTTAGACCAGAAGGTCAAAGCAACAGATCAGCAGGAGAGGATGTTGCTGCATGTCCTCAGCCATTTCCAGCAGCCAACAATTTCTGTGTACACCTGGGCAGATGGAAAATGAGTAACACATGGTGAGTACATCATACATGTATCATGCAAAGGGACGTTCTCTAACACTGCCCAGGGGTTCAGCTAGAAGAACACTTGCCAGACTGGGATACAAGCTCTGCTGCAGAGCTGTGATCTCCCCAGGAGCTCTGCTACATGTCTAGTAATCAGCACCTCAGCTGGTCAGCATCTAAGAGCACTCACCTACTTCAGATGGGAGAAAGTAACAAAATGGGCATTGGGTGGGAAATTCAAGCTCGCCAGCTTTGAATTCCCCAGACCAGGGGAGAAGGTGGGCAGCCCAGAGAGACCTTTCCTTGCCATCCCAATGAGGGCCAGAGCTGCTTCCATCTTTTACAGGAAATAAACCTCTGCCACTGCCTGCAAAACCCCAAGTCAGTAGCAGCGACAACTCTGGCTATTATTTAAGACATAGGTCCAGGAGAACAGATGTCCACAGGGGCCACCAGGGTCTCATGGAGCTCACTCTAGGCACCAATTGCCACTGAGTCAGGAACACCATGGAGGCACATAACTGTGTGTGAGCCTAACTTCTGGGAGTCAGTTACAGAAGGACTCTTGGGAATTTGAACATCAGCATCGCACGGGCGTCCGGCACTGTGGTTTCTTACCTGTGTTGCTGATATTGATCCTTCTTATAGAGTTCCCTGATTGCTGGTTAATTATATGTTGCTGATAAATCAATGCACTGCTTCAATCTTGATTTGCTTTAAACTGCATGAACCAAGCAGTTTCTCCCTGCAGCACAGCTCCTTCCCTGCAGAGCCATTCCCAGCCAGCCAGCCTCCAGCCTGCACCAGGGCAGTGGCTTACCCCATCCCAGGCACAATACCTGCATTTCTCTCTCTCAGCTTCCCAAGGCCCATTGGTCCCTTTCTGCTGTACACCAACATCCCTTTGGCCACCAACCCACACTGCAGCATACCAACCTTTCCATTGGACCATGGTGCAACATGGGCTCACCAGGACAGAGCTGCATGTTACCCCATCATCCCTGGCATGGATTAAGATGCTGAACTGTTCAGGTCTTATGCTGGCTTCTCAAGGCTGTGATTAGGAACTGGCTACCCATTAAACCTCACAGCACTGACCACTACCTTTTCAGTCTGACAGACCAGACAGCCTGTTAAGCCATCTTGTATCGCCTATCAAGGCTGCATCTTCCCACTCTGGCTATAATGATAATACAGGAGAACACATCAAAAACCAAAAGCCGAGACAAATATCACCCACTGCTCTCTCCACAGCCACTATCTCAGGCATCTCACCACAGAAAGCCATCAGGTTAAGTCAGGGATGATCTGCTGCAGTAAGCTCATGCTGACTGTTTCCAGTCACCTTCTGCAGCTAGAGAGAGCACAATCTAGCATATATCTACTCCCAGCTGGTTGTCCTTCATTGAAAAAGCTTTTCCTTCTAGGTTCTCAGTTTAGTCAAGGCTAAAAGCAATTTAAAGTTGCTAAGGTACCCAAACAGTCTCTGGTGAAAGGACTGAATGAAAAAGGGCTTACAGCACAAGTTGAGATGAGCACATACCCATGTCACACACCCTGGCATCAGCTAACAAACAGGCTGTGAGTGAGACCCTGACACCTTTATGGATGGGACTTCAGTCTCCACAGTTCTCAGAAGTGCTCACCGGAGTGTGGCAACAAGTCCTTATTGGGTCAGTACAGGCAGCATGAGGGGAGGAAACAGTGGTATCACCTTCTGTGCACAGAAACTGTGATGTGCATGCAAGAGGAGGGAGTGGTGTGCCCAGCAGCTGCAAAAAGGCAGAAACAGATCAACAGTTCCACAGCTGCTAAGGGGTTAGCAAGAGGTTGATGCTTTAAATGGCAGGGCTCTGGTGAGACACTACATCCCCGCAGGAGCCTTGCAGCAAGAGCTGACATTCAGATCCAAGCAGGCTCCTTGGAGAGGGCTGTGGGAGCCAGGGTCAGCAGTGCCACAGCATGCCATAAAGCCCACCAACCTATCACTGTTCCCAGAGAGTGATCAGTGTGTCCCATCTGGGCGTGGCAACAGAAGCATCTCAGAGGCAACCCTGGAGAGGCCACCCCAGGTCCCCAGCACCTGGTGCCCATGTAGGAAGGAAGCCTGTGATTTTTGCAGCAGATCTGTGTTCCTGATGAAGAAACTGTCTGGTTTGTAGTCCCTGAATCCTAGCTGTGTCAACCACTCTGCTCTCCAGAGCCTGTGTTTTCAAGTGAGCTCCACACAAACTCTCCAATCACCCATCCAGCACTGAGGGATGCATCGCACCCAGGCACTCACACCTGGCTCACTGCACGCTCCCCAAGAGCAGCACACCCCTCCTCGTGTGACAGCCACGCTACTGCTGACCATGCCAGCCCCCAAACCTGCCCAGCACAGGTATCTCCTAGTCCTGATAACCCCCTGCCCTATGGCACCTCACAGACCATAGGCTGCCAAACACAGCGTGCCTATGGGCACTCACTTTTTCTCAGTAAACAAAATTATCCTGCTGCTCAATATGTTGAGTAATTTGGGATTCACTCCATACAAAAGGAGAAATAAAACCACAAAATATTTTTTACTGCTATGAGAAACTGCCCAGGGTAACCAAATAATATTACCTCAATATTCCTCAAGGCCTCTCAATGCTCTGCCTACAGGAGGTCAGATAACCTTGACCGTGCTACTGTCCCACCTCCTTGTTACAGAAACAGCATGCAACTGCTCCTAAGGCCAAGTGATGCATGAACAGCTGGTAAAAGGGGTTCGGCAGGAACAGAAAGCCAAGGTGCTACACCACAAAAAATGCACGAGAGCAGCAAGAGTTACCCCAGAGCTGTGGTGAAAACACAAGTCAAATGCAGCCAGCAAGAGCCTGCCCCAACTGTTTGTCTAAGTCTCTTGTTCTGGACAAGGATGTGGTGCTCAAGAGCCACCAGGATTTATACAACGATTTCATGTTTTCTGTGATGCCAAAACTCTTGCTTTGCTGCACTGTTTGGAGTTGGGGATCATCATTACAGATACCTAGATGCCAAGAAGAAAGAAGATAAACATGGGGAAGAATGCCGGTTTTCTCTTCACTCCAAGCCATGCTCAACAGCAGTGCTGCCTGAAAAAGAACAGATGTCCTCTCGGTGCGCTGAAGCATTCACTGGCAATAGGTAGTGGAAGCAGGTAGGCTCCAAAGTGCTAGATTTTTTTTTTCTGGGGTGGGGGAGCAGAGACAGCACAAAGAGCAGAGATCAGTTCCTCCTTCCTTTGTCTTGCCTCAGAAAGACTGACATTTCCTTTCCTACCAGTTAATGGAGAAGAAAATAGGAGATGAATTCATCTCCAAGACACCCCCACTGACCGAGGAGCCCTGGTTGAAGCATTGGCCTTGCAGAAGGAAACCCAGCCCCACATTAGAGGACACCAAGACCCCATGGTTCTTAGCAAGGAACTCATCCATTTCCCTTTCTCATTCCAGCCATGATGTTCTCTATCTGCCTTTCTTCAGATTACTTAGCAGTTCACAGCAGAGCTCCTCTGAGCCTTGGACACACCCCCACCAGGGCCCTGATGGCCAGTGATTCCCCATGGAACTGCCCCCAGGGAGAGAATCACACAGAGATCACAGAATCGATTAGGTTGGAAACGACCTCTGAGATCATCGAGTCCAACCTGTGACCAAACATCACCTTGTCACCCAGACCAGAGCACTGAGCTCCACTGACCTTTCCCTAAACACCTCCAGGGATGGTGACTACGCCAGCACCTCCCTTGCCCTTTCCACTATCCAGTCACCATTTCTGTGAAGAATTCCTTCCTAAAAAAGACGCTGCACCCTAGTGCCATTTAAACAAAACTCAGCTCCACCTTTGGTGATTCACCCCCAAAATGCCAGTCAAGGACACATATTGGGACTCAGATCCATAGTCTTCAAGCTCAGCATGATGTTCTCCTGCTTCCAAATGGGAGCAAACCACACTCATCCACTGTCTCCATAATCTCTCAAAGGTCCTTGTCTCATATTCCAGAGGTGTCCAGCTCACTCAGAGCTCTGGGATCTGAAGGCAAAAAGACACTTTGAGGCTGACAGATAGCAACCCAACAGTACCCACAGCAACTACAATCCTGTGACAGGTAGATGAGTTTACTCACGTGGGTGGATGAACTTTCCGTGAGAGCCATCTGAAGCTGCTTTACCACAGCAGGATTGGGGGCAGCCCAGTCTTGGCAGAGCACCGTCAGTCCTCTGTGGACTGGGGGTATTCTTCAATCACAAGGTAGACAACACTGTTTCCCAGCTGACTTCCACTGTGGGTCAGGAAATTCCTCCACATGATTTCTTCAGGTAC